>JBBPUM010001023.1:0-11278 GCA_038094695.1 Chiua aff. virens | reverse complement strand
CACCACTACCTGTAATAGTGATGCAATACACATTGTTCTAATAGGTTTTACTGTCGTGCAAGATGAGTTGCTTCCAATTTCGGCAACTATCCTGCATTACTGGCCACTAATTTGTGTGTGATGCTGTCGGCAGTCTCGGATACAGGCTCATACAGCACCTAAATAGTACAACTATCCAGCATCACTGGCCTCTGATATGGGTGTCATGTCGACAATCTCAGATACACTACTATACAGCATCTGAATAGTAATCCTCCCTCGACAACCGCCAATCAGGCCAGGTACCAGCAGCGGGAGTAGCACGTGTGAATGGGATCATCCGGTCAGGGACCAGGAGGAGTAGACGTGGCGGTGAGCTCGCTCTCACATCGAATCCCCTGTGACCCTCTAAGAACACTTTCCCACATGTTCTCGCAGGAACCTCTCAAGGCCGTATACAATGCCGCTTGCCGTGCACTGTACGCTGCTAGGCCCTCCTGTATGTCCTTTCCCTGCACATCACGTCTATCAGCTTGCTCTTTCCACCATCTCGCTTTCCAACTGAAGAACTCCATGACACGCCGCATTTCCTCGCTGAGGAGGAAAATTTCTTCTGACCATCGGTTAAGCCTTGCACGTGCTTTGCACCATTCAATTCTCAGTCCTATAAACCATCATTAATCCTCTTCAAGCGTCACAAAGCCACACATACCATCTTGTAAGTCCTCGTCCTGATTAACTGATACTCCTTGAGTATGCCAGATCCACGAGACGACACGTCGTCCCTCACTCTGCCCCTCAGCCGCAACATTCAGCCCACGTATGTCCTCATCTTTCAGGACACGGAGAACCTCTTCCCATCCTGTTTTCTGCAGGAAGCGACTTAGTGATGCCACCGCTGCATGCGCTGCCCGATATCTGCTGGCGCTTATTTTGATTTTTGCTTCCACAGAGTCCAGCGTATTGCGAGCGCGCGTGCATGCTGCTTGACCCCTGATATTACCTTGCTTGAACTTCCACAGGTGGGAACGCAAAAGTAAGTACTGCCGGATCTCCTCGAGCGCATCTAATCCTTGTGCATACCGCATTTTCCATTCGTACTCTTGTAAGCGACTATTGCTGAAAGACAGCGGGCACTGGGAAGGAAGCAGAAGGTTGAACTTATGAGGCTCAGGCTCCTGACATGGTGTAGCACTCTGGGCGCGTCGACGTTCACGTGCTACCAGTGGCATGTACAATACCTGGAATGTGGTCCATGAATCGATCTTTCGTTGAAGGACATTCACGCGATTTTGTGCACCTAGTCGTTGCTGGTCTGTTGCATCAGAAGCCAGCTCGGCCAGCTCGGCATACAGGCGACGTCTAGCAATTGTTAATGCGCCAGCACACATTGGCAATTGGACTAGCTCACTGCTGGTCCTCCAAGTCCAGCCCTGTACCGATCAGAACGCTTGGAGAAACCTCGGAATCCATGGATATGTCGATGCCGCCTTGAAGTTCTTTCGCTTCATCTTTCGAAAGTTCCAACCGAATCTTTGCCTGTGTGACCACTAAGGTAGTTCAGAATCTGCAAAAGGAAAAATTACAACAGTCTTACGATTCTCTCGTCTACGACGAAATGGATTCGGTCCCTTGCGATTCGCTTCCCAGATCTCAACTTCACTTGTCCATTGAGATACCTTTTCGAGTGGCAACGCGGCCTCAAGCTCGCGCAACGCCGTCTGATGCTGTCGCTTTTGCACCACTGCTTCCTTCATCTTTGCCAGTAATGCATCACCTTGCACCACACGACATGTTAGACATCTAATCCTGTGATGCACAACTACATACCCAATTTGACCACTTTCTTCCAATTCCAGTCACCGAAGAAGTCGTCCAATGTATCTCGTCGGGAACCTGGACCCATTGCCTTGGTGCTTGATGCCACCAAATTGATATTCGACCAGCCTCGTTCCGGTGCTTCCCCGTCCGTCCGTCCAACCCAAGGAATATAGTTAAATGAGTAATCAAGTTGGCACGATTCCTTGTGCGCCGGCAGATGGAATTTTGGCACAGCAAAATCCATGCTGGTGTTGTCGAGATCCAGCTGTAGATACGATGGTAACGTTTGCATCCTTTCCCACAATTTTTTGTTCCACTGGCAAGCGATATCGTAGGAAGCAAAGAAGCGTCCGAGCGGGGCAAAGTTCTTGATGGCGGAGAAAAACACGTAATCCATATTTGTGTACCTGTTATGGGGATAAAAGTCTGCACACCGCGGTATTAACTCAATAGGGTAACGTCGTACCTCTCCCCTTTCTGCAAATCTCCGGTGGCGGTGGGGAGTTTCATATTGTGGCGTGCGCAATCAACAGTCCCGACCCCAGTGGCTGCAAGCCCATACGATTTCTTTGTATTTGCTAGATTCACCGCGGCATGCCCGGAGCATGTACTCTTCTAGAAGTAGGTTACAAGAATCAGTGATGCAATTGCAACAGCAAGCTAAAACAGGTACTTACGTCCTGAGTGTGGTTCCCATGGAGTAAGAGGTATGCCTGAAAGGCATTCTCTTCCACGAAGTATGCACTGCCGCAGTTCAGGCTCGGGTCAGCCGCATCATTCGAAACGATCCTTCGTTTTAGGCGGAAGTTTGCATCAATAGCAATAAAAAGAGTATGTATCCAGCTAACCATGCGATAAGTCAAATCTGAATCATTTGAGTGTAATTTACCCCACCTGGTGGATGACGGTGTCTTTAACATTGACATGGAAATATTCTTTCCAGGTTGGGGGCATGCAGGACAGAGAACCGCACATTGTCCAACACTTGTCGCATCCACTCCTGTAGGGTCATGTCCTCTTCCGGAGCGTTTGAGTAATTTTAGATGCCGCCATTCGCGAATCATCCGCATGAATTCTTCATACCGTTCCTAGTAGGCCCTATCATAGGGTACATAATTTAACAAAGCAGACTTACTACTCACCCGAGGTTTCAGAATACCTGTGTTATCTGTCAGTCGTGCTAGCGAACTGTAGAACTCGTATGCCGATGCTTTCGATTCAAACGATAACAAGTGATACTGTTGCAAGACACGGAATGTGGCTGCTGTTTGGGGTTCACGTGTGGTAGCTGGGAATAACCGCGCTCGAAGTAATTGTTTCGTACGTGATTGGGCACGTTCACATCCACAGAAGTCGAGCCCGACTTCATGAATTCCGTTATTGTCGATAATGAGGAAATCGTCGGTGGTGGAGACCTGCAAAGGCCGTATACATGATTGCCTCGTTGGGTGACCCAATTGAATACGAAGTCCGAGGGATTTGAGTGAGATTCTTGTGAAAAAAGAACCATTCCATTTCTATATCGATTAATTTTCAGTCCCTATTACAATCGAGTGAGATCGATCGTACCTTTATATAGTGTAATGGCAACGCCATGTGGAACGCAAGAACACACTCGCGGCAATGGAGGTCTGTGTGAAAGCAGTCCTCACAACAGTAGATACCTCCGTCTTGATGACAATTTAAACATAGCCCATTAAGATACTCGCGCCGACCCTCGTGACGAAGAAGCTCATCCAGAAACACTCCACGTTGTGGAATCCATGTCAGAAGTGGTCGATCCTGGTAATCTATGTCAAAATTTGTGACAAAGTAAAATTCAGATTACCTACACTGGAGAATTGCTTGCGTTTCGAAGCTGTGGGCTCGGACTTGTCGCTGGCAAAGTTCAGGTTAGGCGGGGCGAGGTTCTCGGCGTGCAGTGGGTGCGGTCCAAAAGAACCATCGATGGGCTGAGTTGAAATGCCTTGCAATAGGTCGAAGGTAGGTATATGAGAAGCATCAGAGCTTCTTTCGATAAGCTGAAACGAGGTAGAAATGGAACCACTGGAGTGCGCATGGTAACTGACATGTGGAGTCACCCGGGCTGGAACGTGGGAACCTTGAGTCTCACTCTCGTCGTAGAACTGAACCTTGGATTTGACTTTCGGGTTACGACGGGATCCAGTCATAGTAAAGTGGGGAATACGATGGGGGATTGTATGATTTAGCTAGCTACAGCCTACAGACTCAGAAACACGTAGGGATTTTATACTGTTGCCAGAAAGCGAATCCATCCTTTTACTGCGGTGACTCGGTGCAGCTTGCAGAAATGGAACTTGGGGTTAGTTAACAGATCGAGGGCGTAATTAGACGTACGTTGAGCTCATGCCACTGGAGCTGTTTCTGCATCTCCTTCGACTACCTGAGGGGAATCGACCCTCTTGTCCGCTTCAGTTGAAACATTATCCTATATGGTGATCAGTCACGGTTCTACAGGCAGGATGTCATGCATAGTACGTACATCGGACTCGGATAGGAGGTTGGCAAACCGTTCGAGTATACCGGAGAGTTGGCTCTTATGTTCGCAGTCCTGCAGGTGTGCGACACCATCAGACAGTAACTTGAATGCTTCAGTAAATAATTGCGCTGCCGCACGATCGTCAGTGCCATTCTGAGTAGCCTTGGAGGAACCAGGCAACGAGTTTACCCCTCTCTTGCGCTTGCGTGAGGGGGTGGCAGACGATGTACCCAGGGATGGTAAAGTAGATCGGGACGGAGTGACGCCAGGACTGCCCGTGATGTAGATGGCTGCAGGGAAAGTACGTACTAACCGTCAGAGCCATGTCATAAGGGGGAATAAGTGGGACGTTACCTGTGCCACCCGGATTGGGCAACCAAACACTTGGAACGCCTCTGCCAGCATCGCTGGCCCGAGGGCGAGGCTTCTGAGACTTGGGGGCGTGCATCTCTGTGACGAGATTCGATGGATCCATGTGTTAATAAGTTATGGGGACGGCGGAGAATATGAACACCTGCGGCGGAGCACGGACTTCATGGAGCCATGAAGAAGCTCCACAGGACACGAGCAGTTACACGATGGGCCGGCGACTTGGGGGGGAGCCTCCTCTCAGGGCGAGATTCTCCGCGGAGGCAGGGTGACACGGCGCCACTTCCAAAGCCTCTTGTTGACTTTCCTTTAAAATCTGAGCAGTGAGACCAATTGGAATAAGCGCACTCAGCTCAGCATGACTCAGATACTATCCTCCTCCGGTCAGATGGGCGCTGTGTGCGCTGTCGTAGAGCCTGAGGTGGAAAGAGATGATATTGGTATGCTGTCCCTTGCGCTGTCGGATCTATGACCATGAGCTGATGCAATACCACGTAGCTAACCTGATTGCTCACCTGTCGGACACCCATTTGTCACCTACACCTTCTCACCAAGATCTCCCCACCCAATACTCCGACTCCGAGGATCCGACCACGTTGAACGATGACACATCTGTCACTTTGCACGACGTGTCAGCCACGGATGCGACCGAGTTGAAAGAGGAAGAGCACACGGATGATGATACATCCGAGTCTGTTTCTGCGTCTCCCCCTCGGGCCCCAGTTCCGGACCTTCCAGTCGCTTCCGAGCCACCCTTTGTTTTGCCAACCGCTGGAGTCCCCGTTCTTACCGGCCCAATTGTCCCATCCACGCTGAAATCTGTGCCAGACGAAAGCCGTCCTGGGTGTCTGGCCTGGTACAGGTTGTATCGCGGATATCACTACTGTGTCCCGGCCCCCAACGCTCTCCCGCCGTTCTATTGCGTCACCAAAGGTCTCCGCCGTGTGGGCGTCTTTGCAGGGTGGTAAGTGGTGTCTGTTACATCTATACTAAGTAAGCGTCTGAATGTTATTGTGTGTAGGGGGATCACGGGCTCTCTTACTCTGAAGGTGAGCGGCGCAATTCAACGCAGGGTCTCATCTATCAAGGATGGTGTGCTGCTTTTCGAGGAGTGCTTGGAGGGTGGTAGCGTAGAAATCTTGTAGATGGACGACTGTGGCTTGCACGCGTATCAATGTAATTGACCTGAAGTTCTTGTTGAATCCATTTTTACAATGTCATTGCAACGTGTTGGACAGCAGTCAAGCTTCAAGGTCGAGTGTGACTGAAACGACGATGACATACATTACCATTAATTCGTCGCTAGACAGCAATGGATGGATGAATTAGTTTTCGGGTTGAGTTGAACATATGAATATGATTGTGCGCCGTCTGTCAGCAAAACACTTGAATGAGGCATAGATGACGCTTTCCACTGTGCTGAGCCATACAGCATGCTAAGCATATCTGTGAAGTTCCTACTCTGCCTGGACGATAACTTCGGTGATAATACTACTGTGCCAATGTCCCCCCTGAGAGTCCGAGTTGCAGAATTGAAGTAGAATCTCAATTGAGCATGTTCAAATAACATACATCGCCTCGATCCGTTCCAGTGGGTATGTTATATGATAACTATCCTATAACTATCCCATAACTATCCTATAACTATCCTCCAGTGATCGCCAGATTCTCATACCATAATCGTGATATTATGGCAGTATCACTCACGTGAGTCACTGACTCATTGCCTTGCTCTCATGCCGCGTCCCACTATCTACCACACCGCTGCAGAACGCAATGCAGCACGTCGTGCAGCACGGAAAAGGTACTATGAACGGTAAGTGATGTTCATGAATCACCGGCCTGAATCTAGGATATTGTTCACATAAGACATAGTAACCGTGTCGCGATCTCAATGCAGAGGAGGTTGAAATACGCCAAAGCGGCCTCGACTTCACCACCGTAAGTTTTCTCCTACTTTTCGGAGTCGATACTTTATTCAGGGTTTTAGCCACAGTCATAATCCAGAGAATCACAAGGAACGCCAAACGGTGAAGAGCAACGGGAGAGAGTCTCGATGGTAAGCTTGCATTTATTTCATGTTACTGGAATGCTGCGTTTATAAACCAACAGTATTTAGTCTAACAGAGTTGCGCTCAGTGGAGTCGAAGTTTCTTTCGCTGTTTAGTGGCTCGGTAAAGTCGTTCTTGAACGACGTCCTCTCGGACAAGGACCACCAAAAGATGGTTGACACAATCGAAGAACTGATTCTTAGCACAGCTGACATCCAAAAGTCAGTAAGGCGCACAGAAGGGAACGTGTTGCAGACTAGGGGTGTCGGACCACTCCTTACCACTGTGCAGAAACTCGCGTCCAACGTTTCTTCTGCAATGGCCATGCTAGAGGATGTTCTCATGGCCGACATGGAAGGAAATATGACCATCTCTTACGCCAACGGCAGCCTACGTTATCAACATTCGGCGGACATTAGCTTAGAGAATTCTGTCTTGCAGTTTGTTTCCGAGGAGTAGATTACAGCATTTTCTAGTCTGACGAAGAAGTGCGGTAAATCTTGATATTGGTGATTCGCACAATTTAACAGGTCTTTGCAGGATCCGGGAATATTGGCTGCGGTGATTCTATCCTGCAGCATTCTGGTAGCAGGTACAGTGTTGTGTTGTGACAAAGAAGTGCGTTAAGTGATCCGCACAATGCAACAGGTCTTGCTCTCTAATAAATTGTCCCCAAATATGACGAAGGCAATCTTGCCAATTTTCGTCGCATCGCAGCCTCCCTCTGTGCTCCTTCGCATCTACTACGCCACCACAGGCAACCAGTCGCTCCCTACCCTTTCAAGATCGGTACTGGGATATTGTGAGTCAAGTGGTTGTGTTACATTTCGTGCATTAACGCTATATTCCTAGATTTTTATCTCCTCTGGAAACGAATCAAAGGTTTTTATATTTACCTAATGATGCTCCTGTCTGACGCTCTTAGATGGGTGGACAGGAATGGGCGACACCCGAGCAGAAGAAATGGCTCGAGGCTTACCATGCGGAGGAATATGTCAAGTACCAGTCAGGCAGGGATTACAGCGAGTTCAAGCCGAAGTTCTTTGAGGCATGGTTTGAAAGGTGGCCCGAGATCGAGTCAAAGGAGACGAATTTTCCGCCGGGAACGACATATGAGTTTTTGACGCCGATTCAACGGGGGCATCTCGCACGCAGGATTGAAGCCCGCCAAAAGGTGAGTCTGCGTGTTGATTACTAGTGGTCATGCTAACGCCTTCAAGCAACTCATGAATACGATGAGATGGCGATCGAACAAAACTCGCCTGAAGCGATCTACGGAGGTCGCCGATCCCTTCAAGGCCATCAGTAAACTCGCGCAAACTACGAAACGACCACGTCGGCTTAGCGAAGAGCAGGTCTTTTCGAAGATCTGGTACGAGGAACAAGTCAAGCCGAAGTATGATGCCGAGTGCACCCGACTCGGACTTCCCACCAATGCAAAGAAGGAGCGCATGACCATTCGAAAGCGGCTTACCAAAGAAGGCTACCAAGAAACGATGAAGGATGATGAGGGTCGACGCCGGATCCTTGAGGAGAAAGCACGCCGCGAAGCTGCATTCTCATGGGCTGACTCTGCCGTTCAGCTTGACGATCCCGAGCTCCGAGCAAAGTGAGTGACTTGAAATCATGGATTGTAACTTTTTGATGTAACCTGACGACTCCAGGGTGCTCAAGGATCTACCCGTCATGCTCCTCCAACTTCTTGAGGGTCTCAAGGACAAGACGGGCTGGTCGTTTACTCTTCTGGCTGGCGGTCCCGATGGCCTTCATCGAGAACAGATGAAAACATTCAGGTATGGTTTTTTCAATTGGGTCACTTGCATATGTATTCATACCATAGTCAGTATCCATATCGGCGACACTCCCTTCGGATTGAACTTTATGCAGTCCCACGATGACTTCAATGGACAGATCATGAAGCCTTTCGATCAGTTTATTCGTCTCGTGCAGGGTAAGTTTTTTGTTTCTCTGTAGTAATCAGAAACTAAAGAGATGCATTCACAGGCCCCAGGATCGGTCAAGTTCCACACGTCGACAACTTGGAGGAACCTTCCGAACGATCAGTCATGTCAAGTTCATCGGGGCTCAGCAGGGGTTATCTCGATGATGTTAATTCTTCTGTGCGATCCATTTCCTCGGCTTCGGACAATGACATGGCCTCGGTTTATTCCGACGCTTCCATGGTGGAGTCGCAGTGGTCCTTTGACGACGCAAGTGATCGGCTGTCTATGGACGCCAGTCCCCCTCCTCATGGTGCATATTTGCCAGCAGCACTGTCCGCGCCTTCGTCGTCGATGCTGGGTAGTTCACTCTCAGGGACTCTAATGCCTTCCTTACCACCTGGTTACTCCTTCCTCGCGGACTTGAATGGTACCTCTAGCTTTGATCCCATCCCTGATGCGAGTCCAAGCCAAACATCAGGTACTACCTCATCCCCCTTTTTGCCTACTATGTCCTTCCTTCCTCCACCTCCGAGTGGCGTCTCTATTCATGCCGAGATCGCCGATTCGATGATGCAAGACGCTACGCCAGTTGTGCAGCGTTCCTTGCAGCAAATGAAGGATGGGCCCACAAGTATCGGAGGTATGGCGAATCCGAGTCCAATGGTGCCACACATGGTAAGATTTGTCGTTTGTTGATTAATTCTCTAAGCTAATCTTATGATATTTCAGCCCGTTCCAGTCACCACGACGCCCGCAGTTGGTGATTTTGTGCAGGATACAAATCCTCAGGCACGCTGGCCAGTGGGGTTTGGTCCAAACCTTAAGAATGATCCGCCGACTCCCTATCTTCATGTGACGGACAAGCAATTCGGCTCTCTTTCCTCGTCAACCCACCCGCCTCAAATCACCCCCCTTCCTCTAGGACCAGCCAGTACCATCGCCTCGGCGACTAGTTCTGTTACACCCCCTCGAGTTGCCCGTCTTCCAGAACTAACTCGTACACTCGCCTCGTCAACCGCCTCTGCTGCGCCATCGACTCTCCCCCTCCCAAGACCAGCCAGTACAGTTGGCTTGACGACTAGTTCTGCTACACCGCCTCCTCAAATCACCCCTTCTCTGTTGAGACCTTCCGATGTGAACAGCGTCAGCGCCACTGCTCAGACAACCCTTCCAACCATACCATCGGTTAGCCACCCTGCGGAAGTCCCTCCTGCTATCACTGGGGCCACGGTATCTCCCACTGGAATTCCATCACTTCACTCGGGACCTCCAGTTAAAGAGAGGAAGTCGAGCAAGAAGACCGCGAAGACTGCTCCCGTTACTTGTGAGGATTCCGTTGTTTCCGCTGGCTCAAGCATCCGCAGGTCAAGTCGTTCATTGATCCCTTCCACTCGCAACGACTCCGCAAACCGAATTGGGACCATTCGTGGTTCTGGGCGTGGCCGGAGGAATAATTGAGTGGTGGTGCTCACGGTGTTTTTTTGGTACTCGTCCAATATCTTGCGTTGTTCTTGAATTTGTTTGTGTCTTTTGTTACTTGTGCCATTTGTAACTTGTGCATGAGATAGATGGTGTCCAATGACAGACCTTTCACCCGAAATTACCCTTTCAAAGAGCAGAACCTTATCATTTGTCACGGAACTTTAGGCTTGACTTAAGTCACAACCACGAAACTTTCGAGAAGGTTACGTTGCCATGGCAGTGATGCAAGACTGATGCAAGGCTCATTTGGAAGTGATGCAAAACTCATTCGGAGGTGATGCAAGACTCGTTCATAGTGATGCAAGACTCGTTCATAGTGATGCAAGACACATTCGCAGTGATAAAAGACTCATTAGTGGTAATGCAAGACATATTGAAATTCAAACTTCTGTGATGGTCTTACGTCCATACATTGCACAATGCACTAATCAACTAGCTGAAAATTTTAGTTCATTGTGTGTAGTACAAGAGCATAGAGCGTGTTTCCGCAGCATACAGGAGAGAGGAGTGGGAGCATGTACATCAAGTCTGAGAGACAAGATTGGGAGGCGTGTTCAAAAGCTTCAATGGAGGCGTCACGGTCACGGTGTGTCTGTCCTACGTACAGCGGTTCTGGAAAAAAGAGCACGGAGCAGGTGAGGGTGTGTACAGCGAACATGACCTGAAGTCGTGTATCGGGCCGTGTATTGAGTACGGTCACCATGATTTGGGAGGCATGAGTTAATCCATGAGCAGAAGGGACAGCGCATTGAGCAAACCAGCGGGCGGATACGAGAGCAAAAACGGATCCGGTCCATTCGGCATCTGGGAGGCACGTGGGCAAATTGTATCGGGAAGCAAGGGGAAGGTTCCTGACCGAACACGATCGACAGGACCGATCAGAGAAGTTTTGGTGGTCAATCTGATGGAATCATTGAATTACAGTAGAACCAATGTGTCAACGTGGCTACATTACCTATATCGGGAGGGGAAGAGAAGCCGGACTGGCTAATCTTGCTGTGATGCAAGAGTGATGCTGGGTGAATGCTGGGTGATGCATGAGTGATGCATGACGGTTAGAGCTGCTACTCTTGCACGAGGGTTTGTGTTGCTCTTGTAACAAAAATCCTGCAATAAAATTACAGGGTAGCCTC
>JBBPUM010001022.1:0-11279 GCA_038094695.1 Chiua aff. virens | reverse complement strand
GAATGATACGTGCGCGACAGTCTCAAAGGCATGTTTACCTTGGCATAGTCTTCGTTCAAAAAACTCAGCATCCCGAGATAGTATCGATAGGTGACCTAGATTAGTAATCGACCTTTAACACAGGTAATTGTCACCAAAATACGACCCACTTGGTGCGAACGAGGGTAAGCAGTCAAAGGAGGTATATCTGGGTTCGCATCCAGTGCTCGCAATATGTTTTTCGACAATGATATCCGTTTGACCTATATTACATCAAGTAATGAATGCGATGGAATAGAAGAGACTCACACGGAAGTAACATTTCATGACAAGACCGACCACATAATAGATCCCCCACTTCCGGGATTGATCTGGGGGAGATGTGCTCAATGCCAAACAATGAGTGAAAGAATACACCAAAAGGTAGCTTGAGGGGACATACCGATCTGTCATGCAGTTACCGAAGGCCTTCGCTACTACCCCGGCCGCGCTCTCCATGCATTCGCTGCTTTGGTTGTTCACCTTGGCATAAAAATCTGCCTGTACCGAAAGGACCTGTCAAACAAAAAACACCAACTTATCCACCAAGCGAACTCACATCAAAAGCGAGATCCCTCAGGTCACGAAGCATGGAGAACAAGGCAGGTAAAGTCCACCCTGTGTTCTGAGTGAAGAATCGGAAGAACAATCTTCGTGCATACATTCACTCCAAACCAAGTCAGATGCGGAGGTGGGATATACGCACGAAATGAGTTGCGAGTGTTCGTTAAAAGCATCTCCTGGCCGTCTTCGTGCAACATGGAATGTCACCATCACATATCGGACAGCAATCTCGTCCCATGGGCTGTCTATGCAACCCCCGTACTGGGCCATGAGTGCGTCGCGCTAGGGTGTATGACATTGAAGAGTCAGAATCATGCATAACTTGGCCAGATCTGTGTCACATACCGACGGACTTTTGAACTCTTTTACTAGATCCTTCCCATGCGGGCTTGTTGGCCTGAGTAGGAATGCTAGACGGTGACCATCCTCTGCCTGTACGCTCTCTGATAGTTGTTCCAAGAAGGTGGTGAACGAGAGCGCCATGCTGGCTAGGCGTGGATTCAGTTGTCAAAAAAAGACGTTTGTCGCTTTCTTTTGACAGCTGCGACGATGGTCGGATCCAAATAGTGCGGATGGAAAACAAGTAGTAACGATGTGAACTGTCTTGGGAATGTCAATAAAGTGTATTCGAGAACGAATTGGATGGCAATGGCGAGTTTCAAGGCGCTTCAATAATCAATTGGACCGGCAACCGGACCATTCGACTCCGACATCCTCGACTTGCTTGACGCGCATCATGCATCACCTTCCTATGGAGTGATGACTTTCGACCACGATTTAGAAGATCCTACACTATCTAATATGCATTCGCCCTTCCTGTGATTGCGAGCAACTGCAGCTTCCCTCGTGGAGCCAAAGGTAGACACGATTTCAAACGTCCTCGCTGGCGAACGATGTTCGGGGTTCCCACTCGACAACCACATACTGGTTCGACCAGCCATATGCGAGTCGTATTCCTGGCCGTGGCACTGGCGTTCCATCAAGCATTCAATCCACCAAGTAATTGCCAGCCGATCCGAAACGTTCAACGTGTTAAACGCACAGAATAATCGAATAAGGAGATTGAGAACATTTGAACATCAGGATGCACCATAAAGATAGGTAGGTACACATTCCTACAGTCAAGGCCTCACTCTTGCCGTTCGATCACACTCATACTCACGGCATGGCCGGAGTCTAGGAAATTGTTAAGCCCTGGCTCTAGGAAGGTGACATCCCGCAGGTCCCAGGGTGTTGGACGAAACCATGCCACATATACGTAGCTGTAAGCAAAGCAAGCAAGCCAAGGATTGCAATGTTGGTGGCACCGCCCTGCGTTGGAGGAAAAGACAAACCTGGACGTAGAACGAGGGGAAAGGAAGGCAATTTTGCTATTCCAAAGTATCCTAGAAGTCTTAGTGGAAGTACTAGAGTCTCTCTTCTAGTGTCCTGTCACGTGCAAATGAGATCATATCTCGGTGTCACGGTTGTCATATCGCCCCCCCTTTTTTTCTCTCCCCGAATTCTCTTCCATCATCTTCAACATGGCTCTGCAACCATCCCTCAGTCCATTGATTGTCGCGGGGACAAGTGACGCTCCCCATACTCTGGATGTATTCCGTGAGTAAATCCTTGATCTCAGGAGACGTCAATCGGCTCATATTTTACCCCAAGTCGATTATGTTTGTCCCTTCAGGTTTGGTGACACTTTTCCGACCAACGTGTACGGAACTGATGTGCCTCTCACAGTGCAAAGATGTCGCGCACCATTGATACTGTTCTCAAACCTTTGTTCGACAAAGGCGGCATATACTACGGAAAAGTCAAGCTTATCGTGAGGTTGCAAGTTCAGCCTTGGCATGGGTCTTCGACGTTTACCCACGAAGCTGGTCTTGCGGTTGGTTTAACCTTGTAATCGAGACAGTTAAATACTCATTAATTGCCGATTTCCAGGCTATTCGAGCTTCTCCAGAGCATTTCTGGACATTTTCCCGCAAGGTGGTTTTTTTTTGGTCTGCTCTTATGCCAATTAATGCGCCTGGGGTAGTTGTTCGACGAACAAGAACAATTCTTTGACATTCCTACTTCGACTCTCACCCCTCTGCAGATCCGCGAAAAACTTGCGGATATCGCCGGTTCTGTGATTCAGGATGCAGGCAGAGTCAGGGAATTCAGAGAACTTCTCAAACTCAAAAGCACCCCGAACGGCGGTGTTGCCGTCACAAATGATTTGAAATACACCAGTGAGTGGAATTACGACGGGGTAGCACTTAACTTCACCTCTATGCTCCAGTTAAGTTCTCCAGGCAGAATGGAGTGCATGTTTCGCCCACTGCGTTGTGGGATGGCCTCGTCGCGAATGAGGTTTCTAGTTCATGGGGCGAGGCAGAGTGGTCCAAGTTCCTTTCGGAGAAGGTCATGGTCTAACATCTAACATCGAGGCGTGCTTCCACCGGCATTATACGTTTGAAAGTGATTGGATCCACGTATTCTCTTAAAGTCTCGATGTTTGACTCAAAGGCCGTGGCCAGGGGGCGAATTACTCCTGTTAGGTATATGGGTGTATGATAGTGCCATTTCCATAGGAATGAAAGGCGGTCCAAACAAACGTGTCGCGTGGAAATCGTGAAAAAAAGTAGAACTTTTCGTGCAATGCGATAGCTACTACATTTGTAAGAGTTGGAACTCTGCCGCTCTCTTCAGAATTCAGCGATCACTCTGCCTCAAACCGTCAACTTGTCCAAAAGTGCTTCCAATCTTGGGTTCCCTCCAAGTCTTACCAACTCTGCACGCGCTTGCATTTCCAGCGAGCGTATCGTGTTGAGGGTATATTCCAACGAATGCGTCGCGTCATTAAGGTACGAGATTGTCTGTTGTTTGATTACCGGGTCCTTGGATCTTCGATGAAGGACGTCTGCAAAAGTGACGTTCAACTGACGATAAAGTCGGTGACGCAAATCACACATACTCATCAAGTATTTACTGTCAGGTTTGTTCCAAACGCTGTGGACGATCGGAAAGGAAAACTTTCCCTCCTCCAGGTCATCCGCAAAACCCTTTGTTTGTGTATACTGAGGAACGTTTAATGTCAGGTATCGGTCGTCTGAAATTCACTTACCGATTCGCCCTGCAAGTTCATATAATCGTCGCGGATCTGAAACCAGATACCCAATAACTCGATGAATGGGAGATAATTTCTAACGAGAAGTCATCAACTCAAGGTTTCATCCACGTAAAACTGGCCCTACACGTTAGTGTTGACGGTAGAACACTCCATCATCAATTTTAGCATAAGTCGAAACTGTGCTGCCGTCTCTGGGTACAATCTGGTGAACGGGCGTCTTATATTGATGTTTGCTGTCCAGTACTCACTGTCCCTCACTATCTGTATATACTCTTCCTCGGTGGGACACTGTAGACTGTCCCGACAGATTAACTCCCGGCCCTGGCCACGGTGCGACGCCAAAATTTCATCTGACCAATTATATATGAAGAGATGGTCTATCGCTGAGTAAATAACCTACCGTTGAGGATTTGAACAAGCCGAAGGCCAGATTTGGAGGAACTGTTCTCAATATCCTGTTGGTCTGCTTGCGCCACATCAGGAATATTGAGGACCTCTTGATATGCAAGGAAATAGGCGTAGTTTGCGGCGTTAACGGTTTGTGGCACGCCGTATACCTTGTGCGCAACTGCGACCGATCAATCGACTATTCAAGAACTTGACACGTCCTACCTGGCTTGCCTCTCCTCAGTTCTGAGTCATCTTCGATATCGTCCACTCTGCAACAAATCAGCACATGTCCTGCAAGATAGAAAGGAATGACGAAATTACAAGAGACAAGCATTATGGAGTAATTCCATTGTCCGAATAATTGCTTCCAGCTGAGGGGAAGGGACGTGGAACCAATGATCAAGCGCTTGAATGAGTTGATCACAGACTCGTTTTCCGGGAGAAGATGCTAGGTATGTGTATGGCTCGAGTAATGGCTATTTTTCAGAGCGTCAATTAAAAACGTAAGAGGGATTTTCAGCACGCACCGCATCCTGTTGTGCAGTCCATTTGGGAGCAGGCGTTGACAGATATGAAATAACGTTGTCGACAAAAAGGTGGTTCATGCTGAGTGCGTGTGTAATGTTGTGCAAAAATGACTCGGAGTAGGCAGTCCTTCACGTAACACGGCCTATCTCACCATTAGTAAAGCGTTCAGTGTTGGTACTGATTATGAGTTTTGTATTCAGTTGCAAGGTCATTCTCCGAGAAGACGCACTGGGTCGCGCCCATTGAATCGGAGGTGAAACGAGGAAGAGAATGAGTCGAATAACCTGGTCTCTGACCGATAGACGTTACGCTGGAATATTTGATTCTTAGAAACTACTGCGATCAAAAAAGGTGTCGACCAAAAGAAGCACGACAGTCTAGCCTTCTACTAAACGGGCCATTCGCTGGATAACACTAGATAACACCACTTGGACATTATTATCCTCAAAGCTTCATTGAAAATCCCTTCACGGAAAAACCAGCTGAGTTGTCTCAAATCGCCAATTTACCAAAAATGGCTTCTAATATCGGGTTCCCGCCAAGTCGTGTCAACTCTGCGCGTGCTTGTGCCTCCAGCGAGTGTAGCACACTGAGAGTATATTCAAACGAATGGGTCACTTCTCTGAGGTATGAGATTGTGTGTTGCTTGATCATTGGACACTTAGGTCTTTGGTGAAGAATATCTGCAAAAAAAATGGTGTTCAGTTGACGATAAACTCGGCAACGTAGATCATACTTGTCAGGTATTTACTAAGGGGCTTTTCCCCCACACTATGAACAATTGGGAAGGAAAATTTACCCTCTTCCAGGTCTTCTGCAAACCCCTTGGTTTGTGCATACTAAGGGACAACGTATGTCAGGTATGCCGACTGTCCGAAATTTATTTGCTCACCGATTCGCTCTGTAAATTCACATAATCGTCGCGGATCTGAAACCAGATGCCCAACAGCTCAACGAGCGGGAGATAGTTCCTAATCAGAGACCATCAACAAAAGTCGGTAGTCATGGAGTCAATCTTACACGTCAGTATTGGCGGTTGAACATTCCATCATCAATCTCAACGCAAGTCGAAATGGCGCTCCCGTCTCTGAGCAAGATAAGATGAGAAGATATCGTCCTTTGTTTTTAACCGTCAAGTACTGGTACTCACTATCCTTCACCATTTGAATGTACTCTTCCTCTGTGGGACACTGTAGGTAGTCGCGCCAAATCAGCTCTCGACCCTGACCGCGGTGTGATGCCAACATTTCATCTAAGTTCCAAATAAATGGATGCAATCTCGCCCAGAGCGGGTCGTGACACACCGTTGAGGATTTGAACGAGCCGACGGCCAGAACTGGAGGAGCCACAGTGAACATGCTGATTCTTTCCTTGATCCATTTCAGAAATTCTCAGGACTTCTTGATACGCAAGGAAATAAACATAGTTTGCGGAATTGATGGTTTGTGGCACGCCATATATTTTATGCGCGACTATGAGTAACCCTTTAGCTAGCTATCTTCAACAATATGGTAAACTGTACCTGGCTTGCCTCTCCTTAGCTCTGAGTTGTCTTCTATATCATCCACCCTGTAGCAAATAAGCATTTGTCCTGCAAAAGAGAAAAGAGAACCAGAGTTACAAGAGACTGGCGTTGTGAAGTAATTCTATTGTGCGAATAATTGCCTTGAGCTGAGGGGAAGGGACTTGAAGCCAATGGTTAAGTGCCTGAATGAGCTGGCTGCGAACCCCTTTTCCGGGGGAAGATGCGATGTATGTGTATGGCTCGAGCAGTGGCTATCTTATGGCGTCAGTCGAGAGTGTAGAAGAGATGGACAGCACATACAGCATCCTGCTCGTCAGTCCACTGAGGAGTAGATGTTGACAGGGATGAAAGAACGCTGTCAATGAACGGGTGGTGCATACTTGTGTTGATGTGAATTTCTCCGCTTTACCGCCCTATAAAAATAGTTGAATGTCAAGTGATTTTAGAAGATACGCACCGCTGCAACGGAACCTCCGTACTGCGAACCGTTTCACAATATGTGCAAATTCGTACCAGTAACTCTCATGGAAAGGCACCCTTTTTGCTAGAGGACAAACATATGTGCGTTATATGTAAGAATGTGATCTCCATATGAGTTTGAGTGCGGTACCTATCGTCGCCCTGTTTCGATATCAAGATGACATTCCGAATGGATGTCGGAGCTCACCGGAGCCACGTGTTCACTGTTCGGGCACGGCAACCCGCATAATATGTGATAAGACGTGAAAGCTCACAAACGCAGGCATTGACCAGGATGAGGCAACTTGGATGCCGAGGGGGATACGCGCTTGGAAAAGGAAAATATGCGCTCAGAAGGGCTCTGGACAGCCACCACTCACTCTGGCTGAAAGGATATATGTTTGTAGATCGATGTTGCCACCAAAATCAAGGCAATTGGTACCTTATTCTTGAAAATATCAAGACATGTTCACTTGCCTTTAAGAAAGCGTCTCATTTTGCACACGGACGGGTAACGCCTTGGCCCGGGGGATAGCTGCGTCGTCAGTATATGCATTTCGTCGTAACCGATCTGCTTTCAGGTCTGGCTCTGATTCAGACCGCGGCGATGTTTTTAGCATCCGGTTCTCTCAATTTAAAATTACCCTTACTAGTACCTCTGGGAGGAATGCCGGGAACGAGCGGTATTTACGCTGATTTGATTTTCGGCCGCTATCCGGTGACGCTCAATTATTAACCGGGTTGTATCTCCAAGTCCGAACCGCTGGATGACAGCGGGTGAACTGATGCGAGAATTTGAGGTGAGCGGGAACCCTCGCGTGGGATTCGGTGTCGTTTACATCGGGATTGGAGTGAAGTTGTCATGGTTAGTTCAACGTTCAGAAGTGGGCCGTTATGAGAGTCATCGGAAAGACTCGATTCTGAGATCCGAAGCCTAGCGAAATAAATATATACATATATATATATATATTACTCTGCTTTGAAGGGTTCCAAGCTGAGAGAGAACTTCCGAGTCCTAACGACGATTTACTGCGGGCCCGAACCACGTGTTGCGAATACCCTTGCGAGACCCGAGATCTACGGCTGGACTCGGAAACGAAACATTTATTCGATGTGTTTGTCATTGCTAGTGGATCACACTCCGGCTATGTCCAGAATGATTGACACATCTTCCGGGGTGATGCTCAGTGGAGGGCTACCAGGCAGATTGGGTCAGATTAAAACAGGCGGCGAATGCCAGCGACTTGCACCACAACAAAAGAAAAATGCAAATGCCACAACTGTTGTTTCAGAAGCAGTTGACTGCGGAGCGGATGCGCACAAGGGAGCAATGTGTGCATGAAATCCGATCATTCATGTGATATGGGTTGCTAAAGAATCACCTTAGGAAAATAGTACGTATTCGGAGGAATCGCGTTATGTAGCTGTCCAAGTTAATCGTACACTGCTGGAACCATGAATAGACGATGATTGCCAGTATAGCGTCACGGTATGTTGATAGAATCTCACTTGACCGTTATAGATACATTGCGGAACTCGAGAAAAGGGAACGGTGCAGCCTAGCAAATAGCAAACATTCGTCTTAGCTCACTTTATGTAGGCTAGGAAAATAAAACATACCCCAAGCAGGCAAAGATGCGTCAACGTGAAGATTGCAGGTCCAGCAGTCATGTACTCTGGAACTTGTAAGGTAAAGTTCTGGTAGAACCCGCCTGGAGCATGTGCGGTAGGCTTCCAGGAACCAGCATAGAGGACGTCGCCGAGCTGATCGCTCGGCTGCGGACACACCCCATTGTTACAGGTGTCCATCGCAAGGGCGATGCCAACCTGGATGCAGGACGCCATGGATTCCTAGCGAAAGTAAATTAGAAACATGGCCGATGCAAAGCTGAGTGACTCACAGGCTGGATGACTTGAGCGGTGAAATGTCGCCCCACATGCAGGACATCTCCATTGGAAGGAGAACCAAGCTCAATAGTCTGGCCAAGCACAGCCACTACAGCACTAGCAAGCACAGACGCGATAGCAAAGAGCATTATTAGAAGGAGATCAGGGAGACTGACGGCAAGGGAGATGATACGAAGTTGCTTTTATATGTACGAAGCCATCCCCTGTGATGTTGTTCCGTGAACCAGCGTTCGTTGGGTTCCTGTCAAATTACGGTAATGTCACTGGTGACTGACCAAGGGGAAATCCTTGCACCGCCTGTCATTCACCCCTGTTGCCACATCCTTCTGAGTCTGGGTTGAGCCAGGGGTAGGGCTCGCTGCGGAAGTTCTAGCCTCTAACCATCGACAGTGGACACACGGCGACAAAAGAAATCTTACTAGTAGCAAGACACAGCCATAACTTGGGCGCGTGCTCAAGATTAAAAACTTTATGCTATGCAACAATCGATACGGTCAGTCGAGGTACGATGTCACTGAACCGCGTGCCTTGGCGGTGACATCGCATTAGTAGTAGCAAGCATCGGTCGAACTTTAGATGTCAAAAACCTGTTCACAATAGACAGTTAGCGTCGTAGGAATTGCCCTGTAGGAGCCATCAATATATCTCCTGAGCTGGCGTGGTTGCAAATTCGCATTGACATTCGATCGCTTCGAAATATAACGGGCAGGACTGCCCGACATCAAGCATTCCGACGGAGGTTTGTGCCATCTGGGAATCATGTCAATATATGCAATCAACACGGTGCTTGTCTTGAACATGCATAACACGGGCTGCGATACCCGTAAAGGCAGTGTTCAGGATAGCTCATCCACGTCGGCCTGCGTGACAGGCTGAGAAGTGCATATGAACACTTGATCGCTAAAAGAGAAGTTAACTCACGAATACACCTTTTGAGGATAGAGGATGGCCCTTCTACGCACACGTCGCGGTCGGCATGGCGGTCGGCAGAACAGCACTACGATATCTTTATCTTCACGAGCTACACGCTAGGCTGCATCATCCTAACTGACATGATGGGGGATTTTGGCTTTTCTCGCCGAGAACCTGCTCAAGGTCGGCTACATTGCTCCTTAGTTTCGCAAGAAGGCGAAGACGGAACGGTAGATGAATACCTAACCTGCTTCGTCGACATATTGCTGCTACAATCCAAACTGGTCGCTGTGAACGATATACTTTGTGGCTCACTGTGCGTGTCATGTGCTAAACTATACAATGTCGTTTGAGTGAAGACCTCACAGCTTTGAAAGGCTTCGCCGATTGCCGTCGCGGCACCTTCCGGAGTGCGCTCTACGTTGATTCGGAGCGGCAACCATTACTGCACGACTAAGTTGTGTTGCTGTAACTTGCGACAGGGAAAGCTTTCGCCGCAGACGTTCCTGTAGTGATATTAGGTCAGCTCTCCATCACATCATACATCAATGGTCGGGATTACCTTGGGAAATGAACAGTGGGACTAGTTTGCTCACGACGGCGAAGTTCGGAGCCGACTTTATCAGAACTTAGGTCTCAACTGCGGCAATAACCGGATTTCTGTGGTCGAATGAACTAGAGGGCGACTTCCCGAATGCCTCCGAGGCTGCTCCAATACCATGCCTCGTTCATCACAGTAGTCTAAGCGTGGGCCCACCGAAGGAGGTATCCTGAAGCACAAAAATAAATTTGGGTGATCGAGAGACTACCAGGTATGTAAAGTGGTAAGTATGATATGATAGTGTTTGTACCTGTTGAATGTAGAAGCTTGCGGTAAACAGTCCGAAACAATGACACGCTAATCAGAATCAGCAAGTGAGACTCGTCGTTGCCATCTGACATGGTAAGCTCAGGCCTCTCCAGCGACTCGATTACTTGTTGAATTTTTCACAGGCGGTGTGCTCGTACTACATGCGTGGTGCATGCAAGTATGGCGATCGATGTCGAAATGAACACCCAGATCCAGGTGCCGCAGGGAACTTTGGTAGTCGGTATTATTATCAGCGAACCCCCCACTCAAGTGAGCTAACGTTGTCTGTCAGATCAAACTTGGTCTTCCTCCAACAACAGAGTCGCTGTTCCATACACGTGTGTCGTATTTGATGAGTCGTCTCTTGTGGATTCTAATTGTACGTCCCAGAACCGACACGATGTTAGCCGATGTGACTCCTCTGAAGGAGAAGCCATTATGGCCGCTTTCCTCCTATGGGCCTGCAAAGTTCGAGCCCGTCCTTATTAGTGGACTAGATGAATCACCGGAGGAATTGCACCTAAGGGCGGTCATCGCTATCAAAGCAGGAACTACGGAGGGATATGTACGTGGTCCTTCGTCTCATTTTACAGCCCATTAATCACTGTTCAGACCAAGTATGAAGGAGAAAAGACTTCAGCCGCGGATCAAGTGTACATGAATGCACGGAACAACATTAAGCAGCTCTATGAACAAGCCTTGAAAGCCAGTGCTCAGGCTCAGGGTGCCGGAGCAGCAACCAGTTCCTTGGCGCCTACGTCTACGACATCCGCCTCATCTGCTTTTGGAACAAGTTCGGTGCCCTCTGCGTTCGGAGGGGCAGCCGTGTCTGCATTCGGCAAACCGGCGTTTGGGCAACCGGCATTCGGTCAAACCGGTTTTGGGGGGTCACCCAGTGGTAGTTCTGCTTTCGAGACAAGAGCTCAAGGAACATCTGCCTTTGGGGCCCCTGCACAGCCTGCTTCAGCATTTGGCCAAACAAGTCAGCCCACATCAGCGTTTGGTCAGACCGCCCCAACTAC
>JBBPUM010001021.1:0-11281 GCA_038094695.1 Chiua aff. virens | reverse complement strand
GGGGATGCTGTGCGCACAGGAACTTGGCCAACCTTGATGTCGACGAAATATTTGAAGAGGTCTGTTTGACCCAAAAGGTAAGCATAGCGCTTGACCGCGTCGGCAACCTGCCAGAGTGAGAAAAAGATAGGGAAAGTAGAGACAAGGGTGTACCTTTGCTTTGTCCATCTCCTGCCTCTTTGCGTGAAGCTGACTTTCGTCCGCTTTCCGTTTCTGCTTCTTCTGCTGTCTTTCTGCGGACTGCTGCATTTTTGCTAGTTTGGACGGGGAGGAACCACTTGCGACGGGTGCCTGAAGAGAGGGGAATGAAGCGGAGGGCGATAGAGAAACAGGAAGCAAACCTGGTCATCCTGGTCGCTCTCCAGCTCGTCTTCTTCCATGCTCGCGCCGCCATCGACATACTCGCTCTCACCGTCATCGGCGCCTTCACTTTGCTATAGGGTGAGAATTGACACGCGATGAACATATGGCCACATGGAGGGGCTAGAGTACCTGCCTGCCTAGACACGATGTTGCTCGGGATGAAGTCGCTCAGAACGTCTTCGTCCATGGGTGCTGAAGTGTCCTGGAAGACGTTGTCAGCGTTGTCGAGAGGGCTGATCAAGCTACGCACGGTCAGAGCCATGTCGTGGTCAAAGAGCAAATCGAAGTGTGACAGACGCGAACCACTGTCACGCTGCTTCATTCAACATGCCCAGTCACCCGACCAGACGCCGTCCGCTGCACAACCAGCCTCCCCCTCACATCCCGACCAGCCCAATCCAGGCTCGACATCGCCATCCAGCCTGGAAACCCGATGCGGTACGCGGTACGATACTACTCGCGCTCGTCGTCGTCACCATCGTGCTCTACATCATCCTCTGGGAGTGGGAACGATACCCGATCTCGATGAACCGGACTCTCTCCACTGGCAGCTCGACGTTTCATCCACCCGTCGTCTCCCGGAAGCCGTTGCCCTCGGCGACCCCGGCTATTGACCGCATGTATGTGTCGTCTTCCAGCACACGAGGTCACCCGACGACACCCAACACACGGCCACTTTTCATGACGCCTCTTCCGACAGACCATCCCTCTGCACCACCAAAGGTTTTCGACCACATCCCTGAAAACGACGACGAAAATAGTGACTCCCTACTCTCGTTTGACTCGATGTATTGTAATGGTCCTTGCCGCTTCCTCTTCCCCATCCGCATTGGAGAACAAGAATCCAAGGCTCGGCTCCACTTGACGCAGCTCGCCACCCTCGCTAAAGCTCTCGGTCGAACACTCGTATTGCCCAACGTCGGTCAAAGCCGGATGAACGCATGTGCCAAGTGGCCGTTTGCTGCTTATTACGATACGAACAGTTTATTCGAGCGGGAGACCAAGGATTCTTCTCGATTGGCCATCGATCTCAACCAGTTCGCAACCTGGATCGACGAAAGACCGACGCCACCGAGTGGCATGGCCGTCTCCATACACCATCAAACTGTACGCGAGGACACACCCGATGTTTGGCGGGCTCGACCGGAATCGTCAGATGACGCACCGCTCATCAGTGAACTCACGGACTCGCTCGATTCCAAAATCTTATCCTGTCTGGATTCCAAGTTCCCTCGACTCCGTTTTGCTCTGCCCGACCCGGCATTGTCTGTCTCTATCGAGAAAAAATCTTCGTTGAATCCAAATGTGTCGGCTCGTCTCATAGGACTTCTGTCAAGCAGCAGCCTCCATGTGGATTCGGAATCTGACTTCGATCAAATGGCAGAACCAAGGTACGATTACACAACTCAGTATTATACCAACGCGTCGACCCTGTCACTTGCGGATCTCAATGTCCTCATTCTTGACTACAACCTTCGTCACCTGCTTTTCGCCGCGTCCGACCTCGACGTCAAGCTTCATTATTCTCCTGCATTGTACGACCTCGCCGATCGCCTAGCCGACAATCTAGGTCCATTCCTAGCCGTGCACTGGAGGATGGAAACCGTACCAGTACAGAGTCTGGCGTGGTGTGCGGTGTCGCTGATCAGCGTTCTTCATGCGCTCCTCCAAGACGACGACGACGGCACGGGAAAGCATATCAAGTACGTGTGGCTGGCGACGGACCATCCCTTCCCGCTCAGCACATTCACGGGTATAAGCGTCTTTCCCGTCGGTGAGGATGGAACCTTGCAAAGGAAAAGTGACAGTGGCCACCTGGGGGCGGCGAAGTCGAGTACGTTCAAGTCTTTGTCGTCCGAGCACGACGACGCAATCGGAATCCTCGCTGAAGCATTCCAGCCCGGGGGAGATCTCGAGGCATGGACGCTCACGGACCTCGCGGACCAACTCCGCATGTATCCATACGTTGAGGGTAAATTCCCAGATATGATTGATGAGGCACTGTTGGATGACCCTGGAGTATTGGGCATTCTGGATAAATTGGTGGCCGTACAGGCAAAGGTGTTTGTCAGTGGTTCTCCGGAATGTAGTAAAACAAGGTTCGTCGACCTTTATCTTTTCAATGTCAACTCAAGTTTATCGATCATCCTTCCCACCAGCTCGTTTTCGAAACAGGTGATCGAGGCGCGTCAAGAGTCGTTTGAAGTGGAACGAGGGAAGGGAATGACTCGCAATGTCGTCGAATATTTTGGTAAATGGTGATCTTCACTCCGAGCCTGCTCTTCTTCATTGCATCCGCTATACAGTACTTGGAACAGATAGCATACAGGATAGAATTGAATACATGTTCTTGTGACGAGGAAAGGCTTTATCAAGAGATGGTGAAAAGGTTGTCCATCCGTGTGCTCAACCACCTTACTTACCTCAGCGCCCAGGCCCAGTGTCCAACCCACACAAGCAAAACTAGGTGATGCTCCTTTGAGATACCCAAGGAACCCACCCACGCCGTAGATCGGACCACCTTCGCCGTGACCGCTATCAGGGCAAATTAACGTCACCTCCTAGTCACTGTATCGACCGCTAGTGAACAGATTACATCGGTGATTTCCATTCAACTCGAGTATGAGACCATGTTGACATCTTCATAGGCCAGACCAGGCACTCGGAAAGAGCCCCTGTCAAGGACCTGATCATGATGACGTTGTGTTCGTGGATCCACTGCCATGTCGATTACCCCACAAATACCTTCCCTGCAAATGCACCTTACCTGCGTTCTTTTAGCGAGACCCAAAGGAACAAACTAACCACGTCAAGTCACTGATCAGCATCAACAGGCGTGCCTACCTGGCTGAGCAGCACTTCCCTAGATGTGCCATTTCGCCGTGCCTGTGACACACCATTCTCATCGTGAAGTCACCCGGTATCATTAAAAGCGGTAAGAGGATAGTTGTACAATGGCATTCGGAGTTGACCGTCAACGAATTCGAAGGGTGTCCTGGCTTGGCAGGCGACCGGACAGTACGTTTTCTGAGCCAGGTCCTGGGAGAGCGCGCACTGAACGGTGACACGACATGACTAGTAACATAACACAACTAGCGACAACTACATTTTCACATTGCTGCAAACGCACTTCTGTCTGAGACTGGGTGCTGCTAATGTTGATTTTCTCGCCGTCGGGAGTGGAAATAGGACATTTTTCGCATGCAAGTCGCTGAGGTACGTCGCTCGGATAGTTGCGATCATGGGAAAGACAGACCAGCGAACTTGAGGCCTTCCCGCCGTGATCGGTCTAGACAATCACTTTTGGAGAATTTGGTGCCATCCTGATAGCCGCACGCGGAAATAAGCTGGCAACTCTGAGTGGGATGTTCCTTTCAGTTTCGCGGCGCAGGGCTAACCTGGATCTGCCAAATCTTGTTTCAGACGCAATGACTAGGGTCGACACCTATATATTGGCTCTCTCCCCGAGTCCCTATCACAATGGTTGTCGCTGCTTCGAGGACTATTTTACCCGACATGTCAGTCGAATGCGTCGGGCGCTCATTGACGCGCCTTCGCATCTGCGAACGCTTCTCTGGATTTGAGAAGCAATCCCTCGACCATCACACAGAATATGTTGCCGTTGAAGAGCTGAAGCTGTGGCCCAACCAGAAGGTAGTACGAGCTTCGTTTTCACGTTTGCACCATGACTGATTACAAATACGACATATACAGGTCATTTCTTACTTTTTCGAGCACGATGACGACGATATCTATCGCGAGAGAAAGGAGGCGTTCGTGATCACTGCGATGAACGAATATGAGAAATATGCCAATGTCAACTTCGTTCCCGCTGTGACACGTTCCTCGGCGACGACGCGGATCGCGTTTCCGACGTCTGGAGGTACACACTGGACTGCGATCGGTACCGACGCGTCCATGATTCCTCTGGAGAATCCTACCATGAACCTGGTGGGGATAGACCTGATAAATCAGTCGGACGCAGCCAACTTTATGATCGCACTTCATGCTGTCGGGCACCTGCTCGGCCTCAAACATGAGGACGCCGTCGAAGGTTCCATTATGAAGTAAGCTGATCTCTACAGATGTCATGAGATCTGACTCAACGTTGTCCGCAGGTACTCTAACACCAACTCCATCAAGGACACCTGCAAGCCTGGGCTCGCCGACTTTGACAAGGCCTGGCTTACCCTGAACTACCCTAAAGCCCTGATCAATCAGGATGGAGGAGCTGTGGACATCTGGACTCTTCGTCGCTCGCTTCGTGTGCTCGGTATTGAGGATGAGTATGCCTCGAAGATTCTCGGGTCTGGTGATCTTTCAGAGAAGCGCCTACTTTACGTTCAATCCACTGGTGGAGTGCAGGGCTTGCTCAGCGATGGTAAGCCTCTTCGAAGTGATACAATAAATCGATCTAAAGGTCAAACTACATCAGATACTGTTCAAAAGATCGTGGTTGAAATGAAGAACAAACCCGGAGAATACCCAACAGCGACTGCCGGTTTATGTGACATGCTCGAAACTCAGAGTCGAGCAGGTCCGATGGTCCCTGGTGGATCCCCACACCTCAACCAGACCGTGCAATCCATTCTTGACCACCTCCGTGTCCTCGAGGCCTCAAATCAATCCTACGTTGACCGACAAGACGTGATGATGGGAATCCAGTCTCCGCTGCAGAATGGGGAATATACGGGAGAACTCCTCGAGCAGCCACTGACGCGTGCAGAGTTGGATGACCTAGTGGAATTCCTGCCCGATTTGTTGGAATTTGATTTAGACCCTGCGAGTGATCAAGGTCCTAGCGGCGTTCAGCATGGACTCTTCAGTTCAGTGAAAGATTTCTTCAGCCCCAGCTCTCAAACCACTGGGACTCTCTCAGGGCTTGTCAGCCAGCTGTCCGGGGGAACATCCAAGAAGAGCATCGACGCACGCAACCTGACTCCGAGCGTCGCTGACACTCTCGTGCGCATGCTGGAAAACGATCGCCCAGAGGACGTTTTTCAAGAAGTCCATTCCCTTTGTTTCGCATCAACCTTGGCACACGATGCCAGTGGCAAACAAACAGACCTTCACAACTGGCTACAAACATGCCTGCAACGTGTCCTCCCGGAGATAAGAAACCCACAAGAAGGGGATCAGGCAACCGGTTGGACGCTCGCATGGGGACCTGTTGTCTGGAAAGTAAATCCCGACGATGACGCTAGCGGCCCGGACCTGGTTTGGTACATCGCCCACAAAGCCCTCATGCTAGAGGGCGAGTCGCCCCCCCGCTCCACCTACGCCATCGCGATCGCAGGCACACAAATGCGATCGTTACATACGTGGTTCAACTCCAACATCGACGTGTTTAGCGTTGTCGATCTTGAACGCTGGTTGTCTAACCTCCATGTCGACCCCCGCCCCGCCCCACGTGCAGACGTCCGGTCGGACAAGCCCTATGTTGCGCGGGGGACAGCACATACGATCTGGCGGCTACTCAGCGTGAAGGCGACGGGTGCTGCACCGGGGGAAGAGACCCTTCGTGGGTTCCTCACGTCGCGACGTAAGTCGGACCCTGGCTTCCGGCTCCTCATTACCGGACACAGCCTCGGCGGTGCGCTCACCCCCACCCTCGCCGTCGTCCTGAACGAGGCCCAGATCGTACCATCTGAATGCATTCTCACATATTTCATCGCCGGGCCGAGTCCAGGCAACCAGGCGTTCGCGCAGCTGTTCGCCAAGACATATCCAGCGATACCCAACATAACAGAAGAACAGCAGAACAGGAGATACCGCGTCTGGAACCTCAACATCGTCAATGAACGTGACCCGGTGCCTCAAGCGTGGGGCTCGGACACGGTCGCATATCCGAAGCAGAACCTGTCGAACGTACACAAGCAGTTCCCCCAGCATCTGGCTAGCTTGGTGAAACGTGCCGTCGAGACCATTCTGCAGACGATGCTGAATAAGAAACTTGATTTTGCACCGCTGCAGAGTCAGACCTTCCGTGCACCGTCTTCACTCGAGGGCGTGCTGCCTCAGCATAGCGAAGCATATCATGACTACATCGGAATCATCCCCCCATTGCTTACTGTGGCCCTGAGAAGATAATAGTCACAGTCTTCATGAAAGATCAACATGAACCAATGTAGTATAAAAGTCCGGGTTGCTTCATTGGTACGATCAGACTCGGAGACAGATAACGAGATCCTTGAACAGCGTGGAAATTGATATGGGAAGCCAGGAATATCAACAATTGTCACAACTGCCGGGGAAAAAGCACGTATCATTGTCGAGTCTTACACAGCTGTTATAAGTATGGTGTGAAAAAAAGGAAGCGCAATTTGAATGTCCGACCCCGATCGTGACTTGTCGACTATGCCACGTTGGTTAAACTACGTTAAAAAAAAAATACACAATTCGATTACTCGATTCGGGCAGACTGAGCTACAAGAGGAAAACGTTTGCACTGCCAATACCACCTGATATGCCGTTGGCCGCCGCCAAGGGGACTTGGACCAACATCTCACCATTAACCCCCAATGTCTATCTGAGACCTCTCCATGATCCGGGCGACAAGGTAGTTCGTGTCTGGTGAGCTTCAGAACGATGACCTCGCAGTCTGTCTTCTCACACCACGGAATGATTCCATATAACAACTAGGGTGAACATGATCAACCATTGCTGGTGCATGAGATCAGCCACTCTACCTCAAACATCATACACCCAAACGAGTAAACGTCCGCGGATGGGTCGGGTCTCGAACCCTTAAGTCGTTCAGGTGCCGCCCACCTCACCGCTCCGTGGTGCTTCGTGCTTGATAGCTGTTCTAAGTATGACAGGCCAGGCCGCAATTTTCCGACAGTGGATGCGAGGCCAAAATCGCTGATTCGTGGGTTGTGATTTTCATCGATCAGCACATTTCCCTGTAAAAAGGTAAGGGTGTGTTGAGATAGCAGATTGTCCACATACACTATGCAAATCTCCGTGGAACACTGGGATCGAATGTACTACCAAAGAGTCAAAGATCGTACGGGGTGAGGTTGTTGACCGAAAACGCACAATATTCTAGGCCACGTCCGATGCCATATACCTGCAGGTCTCGGGCTTCAGCATCCTACTAATCGATTGCAAGACTCACTAGCTGCAGCCGTTCACTCATCGTAACGGTTTGGCCTGTGTTATTCAGGTATCCATGTAAGGTACCATGCAGCATCCAGGGCGATACTGCTCCGAGTACTGGTCCGAATCCTGATGTCACACCTAGTAGTGGAACAATATTTGGATGCTCCAGTCGTTTCAAAAGACCGAGCTCGCGGCGAAAAACCTAACGTCCTCGATAAATAGACAAAAAAACTGGATTGAAAGACAAAACTGACCTTGTTATTCCGTTCCAAGTCCCTACGAGTCCTCTCTGGATCTCCGGGTTCGTAGTATCTCAATGCCTTTATAGCGACCTGACGAAAACATGAGCAGATGCGGACATCTCCGAGTGGAATATTGGACCAGGAATGGCTCAGAGGATTCTGAAAATCCCCTACATCTGCACTTGTACACATTCCCGAATGCACCACCAGCAACTGGGTAGTCAGAATCTCGAATTATTCGGTCAGTTAGGTCTGCCAACGGTGGATCTTCAAGTTGAAGACTAAAGGGGAGAGATGGGCTCTTTCCGAGTCAGCTGGACGAATAAACTTACCTTGACATCTGAGGCGTTGTCAATGTGAAACCTATTGCTTCCTCCGTTGCCGAGATAAAAGTGTCAAGGCTGAGAGATGCAGAAAGAGGTGAGGGGAGTGCTCGAATCCTGTGCTAGCGTAGACAATGCATCGTAGAATGGTGACATGACACAGCAAGTCCCGCGTGCCCCGGAGAGAAGTTCGCCATACTTGTAGAAGACAGCCATACTTGTAGAAGACAGCCATGCTGTAATACAGCATATGCATAGCCCTCACTCATGCGTGTTTCCCCTAAATCTGCGTCAAATCATCTCGTGAAACCCCGAGTGGGTCGAAATCACAATCGAAACATTTTGTCTCTTACAAGGCCCACGCACACGCTGATATTATCCATTAGTGTTTGAGCCCAGTGACTACTAGTTGCATAAGCCCAATACACGTGCTTGCAACGCGCCAGCGTCTTCCCCATCTAGATCTGATGTCAACCAAGAATGTCAACATGATCGAGAACCCGACAACCCAGCTGAAATAAAAGTGTTTTGGCACCCCATATCGAGCCACGGTGTAATACCGTAACTCTGCTCAATGACCCGAGTATGTGTCAAGTGCTCAAAGCAGCGATAAATATTAAACACAACTTCCAATCGCAAAGGACAACGAGCTCTACGACGATGCACCAACATCAGCTTCGTATCCAAGCACGCCACACGATTCAGACACACTTCCCCTCTCGAGGATAATCGTCATTAACACCTCCCCACTCAAATCCCTGTACGAACCCGACGTGTGCCCAGTTGGCAACGCAGGCAGAGTCCCTGTCGAACACGAAATCATACTCATGCCGATGACCAACCTCGACTAGTGTATTCCCGCGACGCGCCAACGCCCTACAGCGAGGCAGGACAGCAGAAGAGCGAGACAACCATGGGTCAGACAGTGCCCAAGGTCTTGGATTTCGTGTGTGCGGTGGGCATAGTGGACCGTGAAGCTGCGGAGTGTCTTGAAGTTTGTAACGTACCCCAATAGGCATGAAGAGGGTGAGGCGAGGTAGGTCAGCCCGACAAAGTTGACCCGTAAGTTGCATGGTGGGTCCGCTGTTTTGTTATGAGTCGCATCGGCATTGTTTAGTTCTTCATCGATATGTAACACGATACTAGTAGTGCAAGTGATATCTAGAGTTGAGAGTTGAGCATTCAATGGTGGGTCGGCATACACATGCCAGTGGCAGATATCATTCATCAAATCACCGTAGTCCCGTCGCGATTTAGTTTGTAACTGTTCGAGTGACCGATTCTGTCGTCAACGCCAACGGACTGGTTGACATGCAATATACGCTCTGGGCGGATGAGGTGGGATGGATAGTCACCATCGAGACAAGATTTGGATCGCCTCGATCTTCAATTGCCATCTACACGAGTCGCTGAAGTCGTTTCCTAACGACCAAGAGTGCACTTTAGCATCAGCGTTCAAGCCAACTCCAGGCCATGGCCTACAGTGAGCACTGTTTAGTTCGCTTCAAGTCGTGGTTGCTCCAAATAAATTATAAAAAAAACAAACCGAAACGTCACCAACGTCACATTATCATGGGATTCCATTGAACTCGCAATGGAACGGCATAGCGGAGCAACTTGAAGGATACGATTGTGATGCGACTTGAAACGAACTGGTGGATGGAACAGAAATCCAAACAAGAGTGCACACCACCCAGAGGGAAAGCCCACCAAAGCAGCATGAGAGGCGAAAGTTCATGATGGAACTCAGTATCGGGTTCAAAACCAGCCATACTAAACCATGAGAAAGTTGCGATGACACTCGTCATCACATCAGTATTTACCAACATACATTATCAACCGGCAAAAGCCCAGATTTTCTGGAGTACTTGTTCAATATAAGTGTCACCCGCCATTTCCGGCAGTGCAAGCATTCTCACCTGTAGATTATTGTGCCATGAACCCCTGCTCCCAACGTCGCTCGGCGTTCGCATGAACACACCACCGTCCTCGTGAGATCGAACTTGTCCACTTCTATGAGCTCAGTCTTGCTGAACGCGACGCAACTGATGTAGTCAACCAAGATAATGCCAAGTCCCCTCTTCACACCATCCAACTCCTTTGCTATCACCCATCCTCATTAAAATCCCGGTCACAATGCGCAAGGGGGTTCAACTGGCCACGGAGATTCTGGTGGTAGCTGAAGAACAGAGCTGAGGATACCATAAAGGTTGACGGTCATCGTGTGGGACCTTGGGAGAACGACGCGACAGCAAGCGCCGAGGGAGACGTGTATCAAGCTGGAAAGTAATTGTGAGCTAAACCAAGCGACCGCTCGTGTTATTGTGCTTGCACAATCGACAACTGGTGAATGAAAGCACTAATAACATCGAGTCCAGCAAGTGAGAGCGAGCAGCCGAAATGCCATTGGCGAGGTCACACCCAAACAGAACTGGATGCCCACGGTGAAGCAAGTAAATTGACGGCCAGGATTACCTGGTGAGAACCACGTCTTGAGTGGTGGATTGGAAGCAAAGAGAAGAAGATTCAGATAGCTGCGAGAGTATAGGAAATTAGGAGTCCCAATGCACGTGGATCGGCGCGCAAGATGGGAAGTGGATTATGAGTGAGACAGAACCAACGGTTGCGCTCGAGGGTATTTGATGCGGAAATTCGACGAGAGGGGTCAATAGATATACGAGACTGGGGTAGACTCGTGACCAGTCGTCTAAAAGAGGCAGTCCCTCGCTTAGTACATATAATTACGCTATAATGTCAAAAAAAAAAAAAGAGAAGGAAAACGGAGTTTGAATGTTTGATCACAGTTGCGTGCTGAGCCACAGGAAAAGACGTTTGCACTGCCAGCACCACCTGGCATGCTGTTGGCCGCAGCCAAGGAGGCTCGGACCAACATCTCACCATTAGCGCCCAATGTCTATTCTCAGCTTCCCCATGATTCGGGCGACGAGGTGGTTCGTGTGCTGTGAGCTTCAGAGCGATAACTTGGCAGTCTGTCTTCCCCTTCCACGGAATCTCTCCGTACAACAGCTAGGGTAAATGTTAAGTTCGTCACTAACGCACGGGATCAGCCATTCTACTTACTTCGAATAGCATGCACCCGAACGAGTAAATATCTGCGGATAGGTCGGGTTCTGAACCCCTGAGTCGTTCAGGCGCTGCCCATCTCACTGCTCCATGTTGGTGTCTCGTACTTGACAACTGTTCCAAGTACGACAGGCCAGGCTGCAATTTCCCTATGGTTGACGCAAG
>JBBPUM010001020.1:0-11298 GCA_038094695.1 Chiua aff. virens | reverse complement strand
CTTTTTTCCGTGTCTATCATAGATCACAGGATCTTCCGTAGAGTTACAGATTTGTTTGAGTATCGTTGTCTTCCCAGCATTGGCCCGACCAATGATCAGGATTCTGAATCGTCCGAATTTCTTTCTGGCACTGTCGATCTCCATAAACTCTGCCCTGGGAAGCCCGGCGAGTGATTCGAGTGGTTCTACCGGTGACGCCACGGATAATGTTTCGATGGATTTTTCTGCGGGAGGTCCTCCCGCGGGGGATTGTCCTGTGAAAGATTGCTCTCTGGAGGATTTCTCTGCGGTAGGCTGTTCTGCAGGAGGTCTCGCGGGGGATTGTTCCGCCAGCGCGGGAGACAGCTCTGTGGCGCCGGGGTGTTCCACGGGGGATTGTTCTACAAGAAATTCTGCGGGATGTGTCACAGGAAATTGCTCTGCAAGCGCGGGAGATAGCTCGAGTTGTTCCTTGGGGGGTTGTTCTGCGAAAGGTTCTACGGGAGGTCCCACGGGAGATTGCTCTGCCAGTGCGGGGGACAGCTCCATGGTGGGGTGTTCCGCGGGGGATCGTTCTACAACAGGTTCTGCGGGAGGTCTCGCGAGAGCCCTAGATCGCAAGCACGGAATGTGAGCAATAAACTTCCTGATTCTAGCCATTGTAAGTTGTCCAGTGTCGACTGAGAAGGATTCCGCGAGCCTAGAGAGAAACCTGACGAATGCACAACACCATCGATTGATTATGTCAGCGACTAGCATGACGCCCTTGCAACAAGTTTGCTATTATCCAGACAAACCAGAGGCTCTACAGGCACGTCGAGTGACCGTATAACGTCTCTGTCCACTCCCCACATCTTCCTTTCCAGTACTCAAACTGTGCATCCATCCCGTGCCGCATTGATAATCAGCCCCACTGAGTATTACGTCCTACTACCACTAGCCGAGGTAATACCAACCGCTCCACATCAAGCTATCGTTATCTTGTCCAACGGCTGTGCGTAGAACGACTCACTAATCACAGCCGACCGCCATGCGTCAACAACATCGGGGATTGGGTGCGCAGCGTCGTGGTCGCAGGGACACTGAGCACCATGACGACGCATCGCGTGGCGGACCGAGTACCAGTAGTGGAACTTGTGGCAATCATAGAAATCTGTACTGTGCACCCCGTGAAGTCCACTACCTATCATACTAGTAATTGTACGCGTCGTAGAACGGTAAAAACTGCTTACCTCGTCCGGTCCAGGAACAATCGTCCCGTCTCGTTCCAAGCCAGTCCAAAATGTCCGAACACTGACCGTCAGCAAGATATACTGCAGAACACACCCTCAGGTTCAGCATCCACGCAAACGGTAGATCATTCAGTGACAGAAAACACTGTCCACATCGTTGCTGACGCCGTATCAACGATTTTATTCAACGTAACCTACTACCCATTGGCGGTCAGTACACAAAACGACGACGAGCGATGAGGCACGCACCGAACAGGGTAACACCGTCTCTCCCACCACAGGCGTCATGATTGGCACCTCATCACCAATCTCCCGACCATCTTGTGGCACCGCCAGCCCAACAACGCCTTCAGTAATCGTTAGGAGAACACATCCTAACCCCAAACAAACGCACACGCTTGACGTCGAGGGTCAACCATGTCTTGAAATCTCTTCAGCATCGCGGTGTCACCCTCGCCCTCATCCCCGCCCACCGATGGCAGTGAGTCAGACGATAACACCATATTTCGACCGGACAGACACGTTGATCGCCCGATTGTGCCACTGTGTGATGGAATCATAATCAAGTCAATCGGGAGCCAAGGCATCATTGCCTCCGGTGATGCGAACAGTGAGAATCAAAAGGCGGCCTCTTTGCCTACTCGGGTCTCGAAACCACCGCCAAGGCGTTCAACACGACAGGATGATCGGCTATCATGGTAGCACGTCCGAATGGGCTCGAGGTAGGTCGACGACTTGGAAGAGTTCCAATCTTGAACATTGAGCCGCATCATACCTTAAGAAGGGCTAGTAGATTGTCGTGCTGCGTCCCAGCTCGCCGACTATCGCAAGGGAAGATCAGTAGGCGACACAGGCCTCTCCAGTCACGTACCATACCCATCCATCCCTAAACAACCACACCCTCAACTTTACATCGCCCCCATACGCACGCTGTCAAACATGATGGACGAAATACGGTACTCCATGTCCCCTTCAGACAGGTCTTGGGGATCCGTTCGAAGAATCCGTCGTATCCCATCAGCTCCGACATGCGACCCATGGCCCGAAGAGCGAGTGTGAGCTTGTAATGCATATGCGCAAAATGTACGGTTCTATGAGAGCTGCACCGAGCGTCAGCTGTACGGCGGTGTGACAAGGACGACACACCTTTAATGTGATCGTCAGATGATCCATCTTTTTCTTCTTCGCATAGTAGCCGTTCGGTTGCGACGTTTTGCTCGCAAGGAACCACTCGCGTCTGACTTCAGTCAACACGTCTCCGCGGGATAATATATAGCGGCCCGGATGTCGCAGTATGTGGCTCGAGTGCAAACCGAATGTCCAGACAGCGTCCATGTCGAGTGATGTACCTTCCGGACTGGACGCGGCGCCCGACCTGTGAGTGGGGTACGAGGTCCCTGCTCAAGAAGCATGGAGGTGGATGAGAGTTTGAGTAGAGTGAACATACGCCGTAAATCGGTCGCGTGGCTTGTTTGTAGTACATGAAATTTGTCAGCCTTCATATAACCACACAACTGAAGTCCAGACCAAATGCTAGTCACTCGACAGCTCACAAGTAAAATCGATACAGATCACTTCAAGATCGACCTTTTATCACCCATCACATCGTGAACACATCGATCTCCAAATCACCCATCATAAACACCGGATGTTGCCTCACCTCCTGGATCAGCTGCGCAGAACCCCCCTCATCAGGAGGACGCACCTTGAGCCCGACCAACCGCTCGTCGTCTATCATCACCCCCGAGTACTCACTACACACATCCCGGCGCACATCGCGATAAGGCAACCCACTCTCGACGATGTCGGTAAAGATACTCGGCACGACGATCCGCGTCGGATAGTCAACCATCTCCGTTGTGGTGCCGCATCGCGATGGGTGTCTGTCGGCCCTGCCCCCTTCCGTGTCGACGATATACACTGCGCGGCGCGCATCCGGGTTGAGGGCGTCCGTGCTGCCTGCCAGTGAGATCGCCCGCCCTACGTTGAAATCAAGTACCTGGATCGTACTCGTGTGTACATCTGAGGACGGCTGGAGCAGCACGACGCGTTGTCTGTGGACGTACCTAACTTCCAGTCAGCGCCCGTCCGCATACGCGATCTAAGTCGACGACTCGCCTCAACCACTGGAACATCCCCGCGTAGGTCACCATTCGCGCCTGCGTCCGCCAGTCTGACCATCTCATCTCGAGCGCTGCCGATCCCGAATGGACATCGTCCGTCCTGGCCAGGTACGATGCCAACACTCGATTGTGCACGAATACGCACGTCCTCAAGCGTGTCCGCGGTCCGGCCAAGGTCGGCAAGTGGACATACTGGATCGTCAACACGTGAATTCGTTCGTCGTTGGACGCCATAAATGGTTTACCGGGCGGACACCCGGCGAAGAAGGGACCGGCGCGGGTGCTCACGTCCATCACGCGCACCAAGGTGTGCACGGAGGGCAAGAGGAGCGTGGCGACGTGGGTAAGGGCTGAAGGTGGTGGTTCAGATGGAGATAGGAACGAGGGATCAGTCTTGGGTGGATCGCATGTAAACGTATACAGCTCGAGCGTCCCACCACCGTTTGTCGTCGTGAAGAACAGCGCGCGACTGTTGATAAATGCAAAGTCCCATGTATCAGGATTGAGATGACCATGACCACGATCCTGTCGAGCAGATCAGCACCACGAACGCGTGAGACTCAGAGATGGTACGGCGTACCACGACCAAGGTGCCCGTCTTCCAGTTCCATATCGTCAGACAAGGCTGGGCCGAATCGAGGCAATACATCATCCCCACGACGTCATCCGCGATCTACACAAATACACTCGTGATAGGGTACATCACCGACGAGGTCAACACCGGACCCTCGCCTCGAGGTGGGTCCGATTACTTGAGATCGTCCGAACGTGCAACTCGATCGTGCCCGCATACACTGGGACATGCACCGGCCTGACCCCCAAGTCAGTAAATGTGCATCAGCTCAAGACGACAAGACGTACATCCCAACCTCCTCGGTGTCCCCCTTGAGGAGCACCGTCAAATCCTGGGACGGATCCATCGCGAAATCGCGCGTTAGGATCCCCATATTATCACGCACGACCGTTCGTCCACGGTCCTCGTGCTGCAAGCCATCGACATGCACACCCCCAAGTCGACCAGGGAGCCACGTCACCGACATGGTCCACGTCGCTACCGCCACCCTGGGTTAGCACCTCGCTGTGGCCCTGGGGTTGTCCGAATCCCAATCCGAGCGCATGCCACGCAGTGTCCCCGGCATTGGCACCGTCACACGGCGCGTCCAGTCCAAGGTCATCCACGAAGTCGTGCTAGAGATTTGCTCGTTGTGAGTGTGGTATTGGGGCTTTGGTCAGTCATGCTATCCTGGGCGAGTTCAATGCGATATTGCAGCTCGAGGGAGGGGTCAGCATCGCAGAGTCGTCGACAGACCTGGATATGGCGGATGGTGTCTCAAATCAGCTGCGGTCGGCACAGACAGAGATAGTGACGGCACGCGACCGTCCGAGGGTTCAAGGTACCGGCTGAGTCCGAAAATGAGGTGAATCGTTTACCGTTCTCCAGTCAGAGCGTCTCAGTCTCTCTTCTTCTCTTTCTGTCCGTCCTGGCGCCGCTCTTTTCTTGCCATCCAATCTCGGATCGTCTCAGATATAAATTGCTCATGTATGTGCCGGGCATCATACCCCCAACAAACGCAGCTGTCCGTCTCTCTCCACCACTCTCGCTTTTCCTCTCCTGGCCATTTTCTAGCGCGCGAGAGCAGCAGCCTCTATACCAGCCCCACTGTAGGAATGACTGTCCCGAGCGCTAATCCCCTGCATCTCATGGGATACTTCGTGCTTCTCCGTCGAGATCTATCTCATCGCCCCGACACTCGCTAGCAGCCGTATCCACGAATGGCAAAGTGTCGACTTTGCCTTGGGTAGTTATCGGACCAGGCGTCTCTTCAATACCGCTTCATCTCTCCATTGTTATCTCCGGTTCCCAGACTTTCCTTGCTTCCCTCCTTGCTGGCCCTGTATTTATTGCCACCTACATCGCTCCAAGCGATGGTTCGACGCCCGTTGCAGCCGATCTCACCTCACCAAACTCTGTTATATACGTCAACAACTCCCCCAGCAACACTTCTTCCTCAAAGGGTAAAATTGCCGCAGGAGTCCTCATTCCACCCCTCTTCATCGCACTCGGTGTTTACGTCTACATCAGAAGGAGCCGCACCAAGGGCAAAGAGCAGCGCAAACGGTTCTCCGAGGTCCGCAACAAACGCATATCCACCATCTCCACCGATTGGAAGTCCATCACAGCTACTGGTGCCTTTGCTGCAATCCGCAACAGCATTGCCGCCGGGAGTACAGGAAACCGTTCCTCTGCACTTACCTTTGGCGCCATTTGTCCCGCCAGTGGCATCGGTATCGAAGGCGACCCGGCGACAGCGGAGAAGCAGTCTATCGATATGGCTCAAATGAGTCAACTTCGACCAGGTATTCGCGCTTCGGCATTCGGTGAGCGCGTGTCGAGGGTGTCGTTTGCTGCAGACGTGCGTCCATCTATGGAATCCCACCGTACCGTAACCAGTCGAGCCTTCCGCTCGTCTCGCGCATCGTCGTTTGTCGCTCCTCTCCCGACGAGTCCTTTGGTTGGTCTGAACGAATCTAGTGATATATCTCCTACACAAACCCACGGCCCATTCCCTTCGACCCCTGAGAATATTACGGCCCGTTTGGAAGGCAACACTGCGGAACCGCTTTCCAATATGGATGAAGTCTGACCGTCCCCTCTCGTAAGTGTGTCTGGTCTGTGTTTGTTACCAAGTGTTTATCCAAGATTCAGTGATGCGCACCGGCCACGAGCAGGAAACTGGAGATGGCTACCTCTTACCAGTAAACGAAAGCATTGAAGTCCCTATACCCGCTCACACTACGCCTGCATCTCCACCTTCTGGGATGATGACGGTTCCCGATAACGTCATGTCCCCTGATGACATGCTGCAGGCGTACGCCACACGCAAGATGGCATCCCCTCCCACCTCTCCGATTACCTTTCCCGCTCGTACCCTGAGCTATCACGGTCCCTCCATGAGAACTCTGTATACTCCAACCAGTCCTATCCCTGGGTCGTCTGCTAGTGTCGGTGTTCGCGTCAGCATCGCGCAAACTACCACTACGGACGCAGAAAAGAGATACACGTCATCCTACGCATCCGTTGATTCTTATGCCGGCTATGTTGGTTAGGGAATCCTAATACTGTTAACTGTCCGTTCCATTTCTTTTCTTGTAACGTCCATTACTCCCTTCTGATCATACGATCCGTTTCTGCTGGCTTGGCACCTCAGCTAACAAAAAATTTGTATATTTTGGCAATATTTTATAGGAGTATCTGTTCCCACTCCGTTATCTCTGCGGTCCGTTTCTTGTGCAATGACTTGCTGTATGTGTTCCCTCGATGACTTCAGCACTGGTAGTCATTGATACCTTGGCGCCTACGTTTATTTCATAGACTGTGTTATTTCTCTTTTTATTCCTTATTTTTGTTTCCCTACCCGCTACAAGGCAAGGTCCATATTAATGTTGCTTTTCCAGCTGATGTGCGTCAGTTGAACAGTTTGTTTATCGTGCTTCCCTCCCTTACACATGCCCGGAGCCCGAGCGTTTACCTGTTTTTCTACGCAGTTGAATTTATGTCTTGCGGGGTCGACAAACGTGCTTCGTATCCTGGAGTAATGAACTTGCGCAAGTGCCAGGGGGTTGCACACCCGCCTTGATGATTATCCACAGTGATTTGCCGCTGTTCACACAAGATGTCCTTGTTTGACCCAACGCGTACTTTGTGCCGACCGTTGTTATTTTGACCGAGCTCCGGCGTGAACGGTACAACACTTCCTTCCCCGTCTTTGTCGCCGGCCCGAAGTAGCGTCAAGATACTAAAGTAACCCAACATTCAATGCAAAAATGCTGCGGTATGTACTTGTCAGTCAAATGCGAGATATACATTGTTGGCCACGTTGATAGGTCCCAAAAGCACTTTGCACTGCGTCACAATGTAGCGTGGCGGACACGTCCGACGTGTTTGTTTGCGGATCCGTGTAGGACTGTGATACATATTACCTGACGACGATGGAACGTTATGGGGTGTGCGCGCATGCGTGTGTGAGGCTTCAAACACATACCACAGATGTCGGGCTGATTTACTCATCGGAGGACGCGCGTCGCACAAGCAATCCCATGTGCAGCAAGTCCTATAAACGTCGTCCCGGGAGGGCAACCCCATCATCCAAGCGAGGCACGGATATAAACTGGCGTCCCACACGTCCCTCTGTGAAAGGGAAGCGCCGACAGCCTGAGACAACGTCGGGTATGGTGTAATGACTAACATTACCGCTTCTCAAATTCCCTAGGATTGATCGCGGTAGCTCGGGGTTCGATTCCCCGTATCCGAGTACTTTCTTTTTCCTCAAATTTTTGTTGTGAGACGAGCAAGATCGTCGATCTGTCGTTTCTTGCTATACCTGCGTTACGTCGGGTAGTACTGCTTGCCTGAGAGCGGAGAAGCATAGATATACCCTATGACCGACGTGTTTCTTGCTATACACTTGGAGTAGCTCAAGGTAAGTTGCACGTCCAGTTATCTTCCCATGCCGATGTGCTCCTAGTGCGCAGCTTTCTTTCAAGTCGTACTTGTCTGTTTGGATTATTGTCTTCTTACGCTACATAAAAGCCTATACAACAAAAAATGGTGTGGCCAGCTTTGTTCAATTGAGTATTTCAACCCTTACTTGCGTCTGACATACGGACTTATCTGATGATGGGGCAGTGTGACAATTAGCTTGCTCAAGTGTCCTCAAGCCTGATCCGGCCACGAGACTCGTGAGTAACCATGCAATGGGTGCACTTTCATGACTTTCGACTTAGTTGCATCGATATCCAAGCCACAGTGAGAAGTGGCTGTGATTTTTTGAAGTTGTTTCTACATGCCACTGAGCATGACATGTGTTCACTGGTACATGCCTGCTTCCCTTTTTGCTTCTGCTGCCAGAGGTATGGTACAGTCTCTTTTAACATTGCCCTTGGATTCATTGAGGCAGGCAGGAGAAGCAAATGAGGTGAGCAAGGACAAGTGAGACTTGTCTCTGGACTGGAACAGTCTTCAATCAGTAACATTGATTCAGCATAGCTTCTATGGATGATTAATGCTTTTATCCAAACTGCAGACTAGTATTGCTGCCACCAATGTGGAAAACATATAGGTTGGAAAGGTGATCTGGAGACTATATATGCTGAACTGTACAGCAGGGTGAGCAGTGCCTCTTGCTTATCCAAATACCTTGCACTTAACTGTGGCCTGACTCCCAGCCCACCCACACCCCTCAACACTTACAGTTCTCACCATGGCTTCTGGGTGGTTGTGTTGTAACATGGATATTGCTATGGTGCTCAATCCATTGGTATGTTGGCATGTTTTCATGGCTTTCAAATTGTCAAACTTTGGTGCTGCATTTAAAGTGCATGTTGTAATGGTTGCTTACACTTTGTGATTTTACCTTTGGTGACTTCTTGAAATGGATTTGTCTCTATGCATCTGTGGTCTTTTAAAATAGGATGTAGATGTGTTGATCCAATATATTTCAGTGCCTCCATGCACAAGTCTGAATCACACTGAACTTCATGCCCCATCCATACAGTTGCCCAAGTTCTCTATTTCACAGTGGGACACTGAGTGACTATTGGGTTAGGAGAGACACAAACTAGGTCATGACCATGGCAAAGAGGTAGAGGGTCATGATTATAAATAAACAATGACCATGACAGACTTGGATCTGCAACCATGATGCAGACAGACACCCTTCAAGTCACAATCACTATTTACTTGGAGATATTTGTGGCTAATAATTTCAAAAGTATCATAATGATGAAAAGGACAGATGGCTTACAAATGAGATTCTGTGAGATCATAGGCATAATGAGCTGTATCATTTTCTCTTCATCTTCAAAGTTGTATTGAGGAATGAGCTCAGAGATTGTCTGGTTGACTTTCTGGGCTGTTCCAGATGTTTCATAAAGCTGTATTGATGCTCTGATTGGATCTTCAACACCTTGCTGGTGTAAATGGAAGGCATGTTCCAGGATTATTGTAGTATCTACAAATACTGATAAATATAATCATAGAATGTTGATAAAAACAGACCAAAGAACACATAAAGAGTTGTGATCCAGGCAGCATCCTCCAAAGGAAAATTAACAAGGAAGTCAATATGATTATATATCACTACAACATCAGTAGACTCACTGTTCCTGTGGTTGCATGCATATTGGAGGAAATGTAGGACTTCTCATATAATCAGAAATGGAACAAGAGCACTAAAATGAATGAAGCATACATTTGGAGCTTTCAACATCTGAAATAATGTCTATTACTATCTGCATGATGATTATTCAAAGTAGCACAAACCTCCTGCAAAGTGAAAGTGAAAAGAAAGAAAAGTATAAAAATTCACTCATACCTGCTAAATGAAACAATGAAAATATTGTAAAATGCAAGTAATTAAGATATGTCTAAGGAGCTTACATCCTAAAAAATATTCAAATAGAATTTTACAGAGAGTGTGATAAATATTAGAGGATAGGGAAATAGATAAGTGTCTTTCTGGAGGCCATATCAAGATCAGGGCACTTACTTGCTATAAATGAAAGGACAAGAACATATATCAGCATCCTTCTGCAAGCCCATTCATACTCAGAGGACATACAAGCTATGAATGGTAACAGAGGCATAAATAAGTATTGTTGCAGCCTTGCAGGAGGACATTTATAACCAGAGCACTTACTTGCTATGAGGAGGACAGGCACAGATCAGTATTCTTCTAAAAGCCCACTCACAATCAGAGCACTTACAAGCTATGAATGAGGGGACAGGGGCATAGATCAGCATCCTTCTGCAAGCCCATTCATAATGAGAGCACTGACAAACTATGAATGAGTGAGAATAGAAGCATGGATCAGTGTCCTTATGAAAGTCCATTCACAATCAAAGCACTTACTTCCTATGAATGAAAGGATAGAGACATGAGTCAGCATCCTTCTGCAAGCCCATTCACAATCAGAGCACTTACCTGCTATGAATGAGAGGACAGGGGCATGGATCAGCATCCTTCTGCAAGCCCATTCACAATCAGAGCACTTACTCTCTATGAATGAGAGGACAGGGGCATGGATCAGCATCCTTCTGCAAGCCCATTCACAATCAGAGCACTTACTCTCTATGAATGAGAGGACAGGGGCATGGATCAGCATCCTTCTGCAAGCCCATTCACAATCAGAGCACTTACTTCCTATGAATGAGAGGACAGGGGCATGGATCAGCATCCTTCTGCAAGCCCATTCACAATCAGAGCACTTACTTGCTATGAATGACAGGATACAGGTGTAGATATGACCCAGCACATTTTTCTTATCATACTTGTTACTCTCAGTTAATAGAGGCTTGCCTACCTCAATATGTGGAAGATATTGGCCAATTACTGTCATCAAATACTTCTGTTCAGAAACTGTCAGCCCATTACTCCTGCCATGCATTGTTGTTACAAAAGGCACCAAGAAACTGCAACATATTTTAATAGGTGTGGTCAAGTGAACTTGCTTCATTACCTCCTCAAGCTAAACTCAATGCATAGCATGATATTGGTGTGCTGTGTAGTCAGCAGTAGCATTTCCAATGCTTTGTCATTCAAGGTTCCCACAGTTTCTCTCATGAGTGCCTTACACCCCTCATTAGACTCATGCAAATCTTTTTTCCATTTAAATTTGAAACCTGTGAGTGCTACCAGATAGCACAATTATATATATCCACATACCCTTTAGTTGCACACTTGCTTTTGGTGGATATTTCATCCCTTCTACATTCTTCCATGCATGATTCTCCCTCAGGATCTTCTCAGAATTCTCTCTTCCCCTTGCAAGCCATTCTTCTCGAGGTAGTTTCTTCTCCTCTGGTGTCAAATCTGCAATGGCTTTCACTAGCAGTGCATCACATTTTGTGAGCACAAGTATAACAGGCACTGCAAAAAAACACATAGCATGACATAACAAGCACA
>JBBPUM010001019.1:0-11301 GCA_038094695.1 Chiua aff. virens | reverse complement strand
AACAGCAGAATACGGATCTGCAAGATTCGGGATGTTGATCTGGCCTGTCGCTGCAATGAACAATCGAGAATATAAATAGAATGCACCAATATACCATAAATTTTCCAGCACCCAACCATCCATGCCATCATTCCTGAACAGGCCCCACCTATCGCTCCACAGAACACACCCACACGTGTCAACTTGGACCATGAGACTGTAAGTGCGATTGGTATCACAGCGGGACTTAGAATTACACCCCTGAGACAATTGAGGAGTGATGATACCCAGACGTCAAAACGTGCTCACTGTACGTAGAAGAGCTAAGCAAAATGCCGTCAGCGAAGAAGTTGACCGAGCCGGCATGAGACTCACCCATCCTAGATTAATGTTGCCGGCATTCAGCTAAAACGTATTAATTCGAGCTTCGGTATCAACTGAAACCAGGACACTTTACAATGGAAGCCCAACATCCCATCCAGATAGCCCAGAAGCATATGAAATAATGTGATGCTTTGACAATTTCTTGACCCGTTGCCTTCGGTCGAATGTACGTTCGATAGATGCTAGTAGAGCCCCGTCAGAATAGGCGGAAGCGGAAAAAAAATTAATCGTAATCATACTCATATGAACTGGAGAGGACAGTGAATAGTGCATATCACATTTTAAGTCCTACACTCACAATAAACTCGATACACCGATGAGCTCAGAACTCGCGGCAGATGTGACAGCCATGCTTGAAATAGACTCAGAAATGACCGACGGACTCGCGAGACATTATCACTGACAAAACAACGAGCAGAACGGCGATCGCACCTCCCTTGCCCATAAGGACCACGGCTGCCGCAGGCGCAGCAAGCCCTGCGCTCACCTGGCTAGGCGATAGTGGAGAAGGATATGTTGGAAAGTTAGGCTGGAGAGAGTATCTGACATCAGGAACAAAACGCGTACTCCAAGAAAATCTCACATTGCCAAGCAATGCCCTGGCACTCAGACCCAGACAAGAAGCAAACGCCCAAGGTACCGCGAACCAAGAAAGACCACCAAGCATCTGTCCGAGCGTCCACATGTGATTTTGATTCCTGTGTTTCTGTTACTTACATAGGCTTTCGTGGTCGATTCAGGATGACTCGCGATCGCCTGACGACAAACTATTATCCATGCCGGAAAGAATAACTATAATTTTGCCTGCTTACCCGTTGCCAATAACCTGTGTGCATTGCGACGTTTTCATTAGCCCAATTCAGGAGGGACCGAAGCTTCCAGGCCCACCTTGGTCACAAAACACCCCTGAAAACCCGGAAAGAATAGTTGCTGCGCCGAACACAAGACCTTGGTTGGATTTCATTGTAACATAGCTCCCATCCTCATTACCCGCTACTGGCGAATTAACTGCCGCTTGCTGCAACAAGTCGTACAGTGCCGATACGCTTCCAACGGCTGGCGCCGTTCCACTGCAACGAACGAAGATCAGTGTGGTTCTCATTCAAGTCCAACGGACGGGACTAACTAGGCCCTGAAGATGAAAATGTAGAGGATGATGAAGAGAATGATAGTATGGCTCCAGTCGCAGATGAATGTTGCACGCAAACCACCAAAGATGACATAGACTGCGATGCCGATGGGTAGCAAGAAACAAGCAGCATTGATGTTCATCCCTGTGAGCGCGTTGACAGTCGCAGCTCCCCCGACTATGCAATGGCATTCGGGAAATTGTTAGTAGTCAATGTTTCATAACAAATACGGTAGACGAACGCAATAGCGACCCGCAGACGATTAGGATACAGAGAAAGCCATAGAACATGAAGAGGATGTGACCAGGAGTTCCGAAGCGTGCCTTGGCTATTTCCAAAAAGGTATGTGCGCCGTTGGCATTCATTTTCACCTTGGATGCCACCATGCCGAACATGCAGACCTGGATGGTTCCACCGACTCCGTACCACCTTGTGAATCATCGGCATTGAAATTGTGGCATGGAATAAGTATGGCTCACCACGGACCACTGACACCTGTGGAGAAATCAGCAACTGAGTCTCAGGGAACGCGATAACCAACCATATTCGTATGCAGCCGTGCTCGATTGGAGAAGGGTAGCACTCCACGTCCAAGCACTCACTCTAATTCCGAAAAGGTGACATAAGGTCTAAATCTGACTTAGTCCAGACGTGGAAAAAACGAACATCCCACAGCAAACGAGACCAGGCTAAGAAGACAAGTTCAGTGTTGACAAGTCTTCCTGACGAACAGCCAAGTAGGTACCTTGATGCTCCTCGAAGCACTCTGTCGAACATGAGTGACAACAATGGCCGATCCGACAACAGCTTAAACGTACAGTGAACTCCTCGGATGACGCAGGAGAGAATTTGAAGAATTTGCGTTGGAGGATCGTCAGCATCAACATGACGAATGCAAAGAAGAATCCGACCCCTCCATGTCGGTTAAGACAGAGATACAGAATCTAGACACGATGGACGCACCGATAACTACACCATATCCGACACTTTGGCCTGGCAGAAAACAACATCAGCAACACAAGTAATGAATGAATGGGCACGTACTGAGAAGAGGCTTAAATTCGGAATACACTTGGGCACCGGACATTACAAGTGAGATAAATGACGAGGTAGAAGGGAAAGCTACCGTCAGCAACCCTGCACGCCGGTGAACTTCCAGGTCTGATTACATATCTCACCAAAGTGCTAAGAATATACATTGGAAGATAAGATACATGAAGTGACCGAGTGACACGGGAACAACATGGAAGAGTGGGGTTGCTGACTCTGTGCGAATATGGTCAGCTGATGGGCGAAGTTTCTCAACCTCGGCCCTCAAATACTCGGAATCCACAAAACAACAGACATAGTCGCTCAAATGATCTGTGCCGCTTCTTTGCGGGTCGAAGTTCTTAGTTGGTTAGATGGGGTGGAGGGACATCCAGTGGGACCGGTCCGTGACCGTGCGATCATACTCAAGTTGAAGAGCTGTAACTCCGAGTCAATCGTGGGTTTTTGTCACGAGATAAGATAGCTTGGACTTGAAAGGTGCCTGAACACTGCTCCCATGCTTCAACTGTAAGTCGGTTGGAAGCTAAACGTGGCTGTGATCAGCCTGAGTATGATAGAGCGACGCCTTTGATAAAAGCGTCGCTGGAGCTTGATTATAATCGATGCCCTGATCCTGTCTCAGTAGTACACTCCACCGGGATTGGGAGGATGTATCCTGCCCACAGATCTTCTCAATGATCTGAATCGTGCGACTTGAACGCGTAGTACTGTGACTCGCTATGAAGGTATGACTGGTTGGTGTAACAGCAAAGAACATCATAATCTGCTGGCATGAGTTCGTCGACATTGTCAAGGTGATCCTTTTTTCTTATATCTTTGCAAAGGGTACATTCGCAATTATGTGTTCAGAGCGGCACCGGCGCTCCTTAAATTTTCCTAAACTCTCGACACTTGACAGACTTACACTTCCCGAGACGGGCAACAACGGACCGACGGGCATCTCACGACCGGGCCAGTTCTTGGGTATGGGTTATCCAGACCAGTCCGCATTGCAATCACAATCGCAACTATAAGAACCGCTTCAACCGGTCAGGTCCAGCAAGACGCGATCCCGGCACTACCGCATCCCCCAAAGGATAACGCGTTGGATATGCCTCAGCCCCAGCTTGCCACCTCACCTCAGATCCATCCACTGAGCCACGCGGCCTCGAATCTCGTTTGTCGCATCCCCGGACTCTTCCACCGTCTCCGCGCGCTCGAGAGCGAGGAAGCCGAGCTCAATGAACAAGCCCACCGGCTGTGGGCTGAACTAGTTGAAGATGCATTGGCGAGGAGACCTAATCCGACCATCTCTACTCCGGTCTCGAAGGTCCGCACTCGGGCTACGCACAGCGTTTCCCGCAAAGCGAGAAGGACCCCACCACACGTCGATCCAAGTATGTATACACTTTTTCATGACTCTGGATATCGTTCAATGCGTTTGACAGGAAATATCGAGACACCAGTGAAGAATTTTTTGTTAGTGGAGTCACTGGCACTAGCGATGTCGGTCAGGAGCAAACGAAGGGGCAGGATATTCCTGGGAGGAGATAGCACCGAGTTCGGGGAGAAAAGATAGGTGAAATTTTGGGGGTGGTATGACACGTCACCGTGCTATAATTTCGGGCTGATTAGCAATGGGCTAGATAACTGGATTGCTCGCATATTATCAGGTAGAAAGGTATGATATTACAGCCTATCATGCCATAACATGTATCAGATCGCCCGCATACGAATTTGACTTACGGGGTATCATAGGTGCTACGGCAGACACTATGAACCGAATTGATATCCATCTACTGCATCATCCCATAGCTTCTTTGTATTGACAACAGCACCCAGTCGTGAAGCTAGCAAGAATGCGCCACTCAGTTTCCTGGAATATAATTAGTTAGCTCACAATTCACTACGCAATGCAAGTACTGGCTGACCTATTAAGACTGTATGTCTCCCGAGGTGGTGGAGTGAGTCTATGCTGAAGCATGACGGGGATGCGTGCACGGATTTGTCGTGTGATATCCGTCCAATGGGAGCCATGTCCAAATGAAAATGGTTGGGAAGTAGACGATCTGAAAGGTGTCGCCAGTAGAATCATAGAGTCAACATGGGCATTCAACATAATCTATGATACAACACAGAAATTAAATCGAAAATAACATAGAGTTAAGGCTCGCACAAACCTCGTTCTCTTCGCCCGTGAGGTATCCCAATTTGAGACTCCATTCAACGCAAGCAGCGCGATCTTCAGCCGCTGCTGCTTGAAGAACACGCAACCAGCTATCAATGAATTCTTTGGTGTATTCACGTGTAGCACCGAAATCGACCAAGGCAACCTAGTTGATCATAAACGTAATTCGGAATACAGGAGAAAGCTCACAAACCTGCCGCGCAGAGGAGTCCCACAAAAAGTTGGTCCAGTTTGGGTCAGTCTGCATCAATCGAAACTGGAACAGCTCCCGCAAACAGAGGCCAATAATCCGTTTTGCAATCTATTCGCAGCGTCAATTAGTCAAAGGTGATTTAGCCAATGATCCAACTACCTCATTACGCTCCTCTTGCGGAAGGGTCGAGACGGATGATTCTCCGACGCTAACACCGCCGACGTGTTCCATCACGAGTACACGGTCAGTACTCCCTTGCCATACCCAAGGTATTTTGAAGCGAGGATCCTGCCCAAGAAGCTCCGCAGAACCATATCGCTTCAGGAAATCGGCTTCCCTTGAATAATTACATTCATCAGCGAGTTCGTCCTTCATGACCTTGAAAATGACATGTTATTGCACAAAATCTATTGGTGTGTGATTAAAATTACCTGAATAGTGCGATCTAGGAACAAACCCTTTGGTAATAGTTGCCCTGCAGTCAGCAGCAACTTGACATAACCGACATCGCTCGCAATAGAGCTTGCGATGTTTGGAAACTGAATCTTGACAGCCACCCGCTCTTCCCTAGCAGTAGGCGAAGAAGAGGCTCTTAGCACCGCCGTATGAACCTGGCCGATGGAGGCGGCTGCGAAGGGTATGCGATCGAATGATACGAAGTTGTCTTCCCATGAAGGACCAAGGGCAGTTGACATGACTTCCTAACACGACGTAAATGAACCATTATTTGATGTGGGGCGTAGAAGCTACCTCCATTTGCCAATCAGGCATGTAATGAGCACTGTCTTGCACCCGCCTAAATATTTTGTCCACCTCAGGTGGGAGTATATGCGTGTCTAGTTCATACATGTAAGCGCATCATCCCTCAAACCGACGACATCCGAACCTTGTATGCTCATAAATTGACCAAGCTTGAGGGCAGCACCTCTCATTTGCGAAAGTTTTGAAACGAGTCGTTTGATATTGGCCTCCGTCATCATCACGGAACCTTGTGGCGAACCACTTGATGTAGCTGTTGATCGACGGATGATTTCCGAGGCAGCACCATAACCCAGAGATGCAGCAAGACCTATGAATTCAAATCGAGTAAGTGTTATTACTGTGCGTATATCCATTGGACGTACCTCCGTAATGAAATAGACGGCCTAGTTTTGAAGAAGGTACTTTAGACGAATGTAACTCGCGTACCATAACGGGTGCGGGTTTCGGAGAGTCAGCGGGAGAAAACGATGGCATATGCTCTATAGACTGGTTAACAAGAGATGATGTTAAGTGGATTGCCGACACTGTCTGCGCCCACATGAGGGCGGGTGAAAAAACGCGCGAAGATACCTACATCACTTTGCATGCTTCTAGAAGGTTTGGAAGAAAATGGATCGTCCTGGGACCGAGTAATATGCTGCACATCTTGCGAGAAGTCGGGTTGGTCATGAGTGTTTGAACCAGGTACTCTAGTTATGGATGAGACTCTGTGTAGATAGGGTTGTGGGCCACTAGACGACGCGACGGGTGCGCTCGAGGTGGGTAGGGCTTGGGCGCTTCTGATTTGTGCTGCGCGGAATGCAATGTCGGCGACAGAGTGAGCGACACAGAGCCATCCAAACGCGGGCGAGGGCGGCATATCAGAGACGCGTCCAACACAGCCACGCTTGTCTTGCCTTTAGCATTACGTAAGCCATGGCTTGGAAGGACACGAGGTGGGACCGGGCGAACCTCGAGGCCTCACCGTGACGGCCGAGTGGAAACTATGTCCCACTGGGATCTACTTGACTCGATTGAAGCCTCTCAGTCACACGGGCAAGGTCCTGTTTATATTCCTGTGTCTCCCAAAGCTGTCTTGCTGAGGCCTACTTGTCACAGACTCGGAGGTGCAACTTCAACAGATTGCGTCAAGTCCGCCGGACGAACTGAATGGCCACTCGTCCCAATCCACGATTACAGAGGAACTTACCTATGGCAACAAAGACTCCTTCTGGAGCCTTTGCAGGATTTTTATGTTCAACTTCAAAGCCTTCACCTGGAGATTCACCCAGATTATGTGTGGGCCGGGACAACTCGCTCCGCTCATTCTCGACTTTTGGTCGCTGCCGATGTCTCTCATCTCTAGTACAACACAGTCAGGGTTCGATCTTCTTTACCCATTTTCAAGTCCGCAGAAGCTAAAACCCGGGCGTCTGGCAAGTTTACTTCTCGAGTATAGCAAAAACGTACAGCTGCAGCAACCAGATCTCCACTTTGCAACACTGCACATGGAAGGCGTTGATCCCCCTCGCATTGCCGTGATAAACCTAGACGATGTCAAGCCGGAGATCATGGCAAGGGGATACACAGTACCAGCTGACTTCTATGGTCTCGTCGTCATGATACAATTTCTGGAAATATTCATCACACTCCTTCTCCATATCTTCTTTCCAATCGATGCTGCGTCTTTTGGCGATTGGCTTGGCAATTTGGTAACGTATTGGTTCGATGATTGGGTCGGCGGCTGGGTTGGCTACCTGGCTGGCGTTATTTTCGGCGTCGCTGCTAATTGGATAATCGGTGCTAGTCTCATCATCGGACTTTTCTTTTATGCCGCGCTCCGCGGAGATGGTGTTCTTACCCTTGTTCGGAGATCAGACATCTCCTCGCTGGGTCACGCAATACTTCTAGAACGCGACTTTATTCTAGTCCTGATGGGCGCCCAAAATGTCGTTGAAGCAATCGCGGAGAGTAGTTTCGATATCTCGCACCCCATTGCATGGAGAGACCGTCTTGGGACCTGGGAGATGGGCCAATGGTTCTGCTACGAGATACTGAGGGGCTTATGCCAAGGAGCACCCTTCGCCATACTTGCAGGCTTTTGGCTGTTGCTGAGTCCCCCATCGTTACTTGTGGCTTTCGTCCCGTTGGTGCCCACCGTATTCCTCTTGCTCGTGGTATCCGCTCGTCCAATGTACACCGTTTTCCGTGACATCGTGCGTGGACAAGAAATCGACTTTGACACACTCATCGATGCAGTCTTCATGAGACCAATCAGAATTGTGTCAAGCGCTTCACTGACGTTTCTATTAATTTTCGTATACGAACTCGTGGTAGCAAAAGACCATGTATTACGAGGATTTTTCCACCCCATGATATTGGTCCACATGATCCCGACCGCCCTTGCCAGTGTCCTCCTCATCTCATCCCGAAACTACCATATTCGGACCGCAAAGTTGTTGGACATCATTGGCCAGCCACCCGTTCAAAGATGGGAGTTCGACACCTTGGCCGCCGCAGCGACGTTTCACTGCTTGGTGTTGTGTCACGATCTTCCTCGCCCTGTCAAAACTGCACGAATCGACATCTTGACATTGTTGGATGTCCTTATTCCAGATCAGACGGATGTCTGGAAAACTTGGAAGGCTAGAGTAGCTGATCGTGTCGCGCACGAGACGGACATTTCCTTCGCGCCAACCTTGCCACTATTCCCTGATCGCCGCCAAAAAAAACTTGTGGAACTCCTTCATCAGGCACAGGAAGGGTACCGGATTTATACGACTTCCTACAACTTGCGACATGTGCGCCAGCATACCAGCGCGGATACATCGCAAGTCGCTACGTGATCTTCTTCGCCAGGCGCAAGAAGGTAAGGCGCCGCATCCACTCGCATGGTTACAAACACCATGTAAGACAATCCTCGGATAATATTTCTTTCTCTTCTCCTTTCTTTTGAAGTTCTTTGTCGTCATGTTTTACTAATACTAGTAAGTAACTTGGTACTTGGTTCTCATCCTTTACCGTGCTTGATTCAACTTGTTGCCAACCCGCCCTTGTTCCTTTGTCTTGATCACGAACATAAAGGTCAGTGAGCTACAGTTTGCGTCGAACGCAGCCCTTGACCTCAGCCTCCATTGGCACTCCCCCGAGTCACACTTCGAGTCGTCTATAATCATCTCCGAACTCGCGCACGACATATCTGTCTGCTCTTCAAGCTTCAGCGACAACCCACAAGTTCTCTTACCTACCAAAAAATGCACGATGTCTTGCGGACTCCAGAACTACTTGGTTGCATCTTGGACCATCTAGTGATAAAGATACAAGGTGACCCTGCAAGTAGTTTACCTAGGCTGAGACTCAGGCTGGCCTGTAATCCCACTGCTGAGAGCGCCGAGCGACGGACACTGGTAGCGCTTGCGAGGACGTGCCGCTCTTTTTCTGATCCTGCGCTCAATGCACTTTGGTACAACTTGGAGACCCTTAACCCTCTGTTGCAATGTTCGCGCACCACAAGTCTGGAGAACGACGAGAGAGGGAATTCGGAACCACTGGTGAGGTCACTTCAACCGTGAACAAGTACACAGCTGAGCACAGAATTAGCGCCCATTCAATGAAGAAGAGTGGAGTATTGTGTCGCGCTATGCCCCTCGTGTTCGGGAATTGAGTTTGTGGGACAAACTCTCGATGAAGATTTTGCAGTCCTTATGGGCCGCTGAGCCGGACGGCCCTCGCACTATACTACTCCCTAATCTTCGGAAACTCGAATTCCAATGGGACCTTGGCGCTTATGACCCAATTCGTTTACTCCTTGGTCCATCCCTTCGTCACCTTAAAGCGAATCTCCCCACCGGTCATGGTAACCAAGATCACATTTTTGAATTCCTTGAGTGCTTCCACACTTTCTGTCCGAATCTCAGGTCGCTCCACTTTGGCCATTATTTTCAGGGTTATTCGTGTCCAGGTGAAGTTGCCTCGATCTCCCGTGCTGTCCTTCGCTTCCCAAACTTGGAAACTCTGACTTGCCATCACGGCGCCCTTAACGAAGAAGCATTTCTTCACTTCGCTAAATCATGCTATCTGAGAGTATTTTCTGCCGTCCTGTTCAATCACTCTCCAGACAGTCTGAGAAGGCTCGCTGACCATAGCACTACAGATTGCCCTCCTTTCAAAAATTTGCGTGATCTTGATCTTCGTGTCAGGAACTTATCCAGCGTCATCCCATACCTGAAGTCTTACCAGCAGCCGTTTGAAGATGTCTCCTTTGAATTCCTGGATGATCCCTCACCCGAGGTTTTCTATGAATTCTTTACTGCTCTGAATTCACCTCGGCGTCGGGAAACTTTGCGCCGGATTAAACTTGAAGCTTGGAGGTGTGGTCAGATTGAATTCACCGGCGGTATTACTCCCTCACAGGTCGACTTCGAGGCCCTCAGCCCACTGTCGGACCTCAATCTTCACGCATTCGAGGTCAACCTGTACAACCCGATCTCTCTCAACGACGACGAACTGGTACATTTGGTCCAAGGATGGTCTGGTCTGGAGATATTCAGGGTAAATCCATACACTGGATCCCGATCTTCAACAAGTTCCCACTGCCACAGACCAACGCTGCTGGGTCTGTTGTATTTACTCTCAAATTGCCAGAAGCTGTCTCGCCTCGCACTGTCTGTTGACGCAACGACAGTCCCATCGTTAATGGACGATGGACCAAACAAGGTTAAGAACAAAGTTATCGAGGTGTGGGAGGTCACGGATTCGCTCATCGAACGGTCAGCTGTTGCGAGCGTTGCACGGTTCTTACACGAACACTTTCCATCAGTAACGTGCGAGGCTGTGGGCTTCCGGGGCGCTGATAGACGACTGGTACAGCTCTGGCAAGAAGTCGACAAGCACATCGATATCAGACGCGGACGAGGGTTTACGAATTAGATTATTTAATGTATTTCTGAATATGATTACTGCCAAACATCAAAGAAATGAGATGTTCTATAAAACACGACATTTAACAGTCATCTAAGTAAGTACTTGATATTTGAAAGACGTCCATTCCTGAGTTTTCAGCAATATATATGTAACTTGACAAAAAGGAGGCTGGATAAAAATAGTATGGTTTTACGGTGCCCCTGCATAGCCACCGAGAACCGAGTCTGGCCTTTGCCCAATCACCGAGCAGTACGAACTGGACGTTTTAGAAACCCGACCGACTTCGTCGTGAGCCTCCGTGTTGAGCATACGACCCGTGCGTTGATACATCAATGCATCATACCCATAACCCCAATCTTTCTAGATACGTGGTACAAAGGTCCGTGCGTCGAAGTTCAGGGTTGCTGTCGACTTTCCTTGGTTCAACTTTGCCTCACTTAGCTCAGATGTGATATCTGATCTGCGCGTCAATATATCTGAGGAGAATTCGACCGGAGTGATATGGTACAAAGTACGGGATATCCTCTTCATTCTTTGCACCAGTACTTTTTACAGAAATCAGGAGCGCTTCCTCTCAGACCAGGAGATCATAGAGCATATTGTCGTGGGTGTTCTGTATTCTGCGTGATCAGGATCAAAAACAGGACTGAACTTTGTCATAGCATAATCAAACTTCGACTATCCGCTGGGTAATCCACCGCCCAAAACAGGGATGGTATATTCGCATACGATCC
>JBBPUM010001018.1:0-11302 GCA_038094695.1 Chiua aff. virens | reverse complement strand
AGGGTAGCCTGATTTAATCTTCGAAGCAAGTTGAAACACTCGTATAAGATGTTCGATATGTTTGAGATGCCATAAACTCCGTTCCGGTTGCTGCAGGTCGCGATGGACCCCTCATTACGGTAGGTCACCCGGTGATCATGAGGCACGACCGCCTTTTTTTTCTTCCCGCCGGGTCACAGCCATGAGGACAATTGAGATGTCTCCTCGGAGCTGTGAGTCACAACAGTATTACATCGCTTACTGGCATTGTAGCGCACCCGCCCATCTCGTCCACTGGCTTCACTCACCAACCTCATCATTTCAACGACCTCTCACCACCCATGGCTTGCGCCCTCGAAACGCGCGCCATGACAACGAGCCTCCAGCTTCCCGACCTCTTGTCGATGTGCAGCGTATTCGAGTTACGGACCAACAGGCACTGCAGAGCGGTCTCTCAGACTTGTGAGAAGTGGTTGCTAGATTCTGGCGTCTCATTTTCCTCCATGGCTTGGAGCGCTGCGAAGCCAGGACTGTTAGCGGCAGCTTGCCATCCCAGCGCAGACGCGACACAACTTCGCTTCATCACCGATTTCCTCAGTCTCTTGTTGCACGACCGCGTTGAACAACCCCATCAGTCAAAGGATGACGCTATGGACATGTTTCTGCTGTGAGTACCGCGAATAGTCCACTCTGATGATATCATTGATGCGCTTTCTCCTCTCCATTTTCCGTCCCTGACGTGTTGTTCACGCTGGCCCAGTCTCTCGGACCGATTATCACGCGTGGCATACAAGCATCCTCGATGGTATTTTCAACTCATCAGTGCTCAGCGACGTTACCACGACGCCAGGCATCAGCTCTCCAAGAATAGCGCGCGCGGCATCGTCCCGGATCTCGAGTCATACATCCAACTACGACGCGACGCGTCTGGCCTTTGGATGGCGCTCGACATGGTTCCATACGCAGGGGACGTGAACGTGCCCGAAGCACTGCTCGAAGACGCGTCGTTTATGCGGCTCAAGGAGTGTGCGTGCGACATCGCGGCGTGGTCCGAGGTGGGTTATTGGGACGAACGCGATCCGGACTGACGAACGTGACGTTGTACAGGACATTGTGTCGTGTGCCAAAGGCATACCCGCGTCACACGAGGCGAACTTGGTCGCCATCCTGAGAAAGGAGCGGAACGTGTCCCTGGAATGTGCGGTGTCGACGGCAGGGACGTTCGTGCGGCAGAGCGTGGATGCGTTCGTGGCGACGGAGGACACGATTCTATCGGTGCCCGAGTTGGCAGCTGATCACGAGGTTCGACGGTACCTCCGCGGACTGCGCGATTGGATTGCTGGGTTCGTGAACTGGCTGTATGAAACGCATCTCTTCTTGGGTGAGAAAGGAAATGAAGTGCGCGCGTTTGGATGGGTGTTCATTCCCGTCTCGCCTTGAGGCCGAGGACGCTCTTGGAAGCGGGTGGTCGTGGATGTACTGATCGAGGCACCCTGCAGGGGTTTAGTCACGTTGCTATTTACTATTAGACGCTTTGCTACTTATCACGCTATACACATCCATTATTACATCATACTATGATCTGTCCGTATTTATGTGTTCTTAGTTTCTTGGACGCATTTGCCATGGACCAGATAATATCGATCCCTATACCACTTTATGTCCAGAAAGGGGTGGCTGCGTGCCTACTAGATACACACAAAATTTGATTTCGGGTCGTCCACCACAGCCAGATGTTTATGCTCACCAAAAGATGATTGACAGCTTTCATGGGCTGACTGGCTGCTCGAGACAGTCGGACCAGCATGTGGTCACTTGGACAGGAAAGTCATCGTCGGCCCTCGGGCTTTGAGCCAGTTCCGATGCCTTATTCAAGGAGTCTATGGTATTCCACTGAGGGGGACACATCTTGGAACGTACTACTTATGTGGCAGGAGACCACTAGTGATCGATTGATCAACGAACGGATCAAATCGGAGGGACAGCAACCTCACACCATTGGTGCGGACCATACCCACTGATAAGGTCCATAGTACCTATCAGATGCAGTTTACACGGGATGGTCACCGCCCCTAAAAATAGCTCGGGTTTAGGGTTAGGTTGGATGAAACCGACGAATTTACCCAAGTAAACCCATTGGATTGGGAGGAAGGAAGACAGATAGTCTTTATTTGCGGCTCATGATTCGTCGGTTCATGGCGAGTCAATCAGCCGGTTATCGAAATGCTCGTGAGCCTTCGTAGCTAGACGCGTCAAGATGTTTGGGGCAACGCCGTCTCCTGTGACTACCGAAAGTCCATCCGAACGGGTGATTTCGTGATGAGTTTCAGTGTGTTCAAGACATTTCCCGGTCCCGGACTTGGTTACAGACGAGGTCACCATAACGAGTCGGCCGATGTAGGACGCTTTATGTTTTTAACTCCGATATAAGGCCGAAGCGACCAGGGCTTCGCTGAATTGTTTATCAGATACCGTGATAGAACTTGGAGGTCTTGTCATGGAACGGAATATGAGACAAATGGAAGATGTCAATTACCAATTCCCGGTGGTGGTGATGTGTCAAGACAGGTGTTTTGCTAGCCAAAGTCCCGCTGACGTGATGTGTACATTAACATCCCGTCTTTCCATCACTCCCTCATATTCGGCTCTGTCTCCTCTCCGGTCTCCCGCCCCCCTCTTCTCGCTTCCACCATGTCGTCCAGCCCCATGCTCAAGACCGTCGCTGTCCTTGGGGGCTCTTACGGCGGTGAGTGTTCGTCTCGAAAAAAGCCCGACCCGTAGAGCTCTTTATAGCTTGACGCCCGCTTTCCCGCTCCCACACTCCTTTCTTACAAATTTTCATCTGGTCATAGGTAACAGGGCTGCACAGATCCTAGCTGCTAGCCTCCCGAGTGGTTGGAGAGTCGTCTTGGTTGATAGAAATTCGTGAGTGCATCCCCTCTTTTCTTGCCGGCCTTTGTTAACCCGATTATTGTTGTCATTCATCCGTACTAGACATTTCAATCATGTATACAACCTGCCTCGGTACACTGTCCTTCCTGGTCACGAACATAAAGCTTGTGTGTTCCAAGATCGCATCCACCCCCTCTGATCATTAATCGCTTCGCACAGTTATTCCTTATGATAACTTATTTCGTAATCCGTCAGACCCTGCTTCGTCCACTCCTCACGAGCGGGTGCACGGAACTATTACCTCTATTCATTCCCACCATATCACCTATGTCACACGAACCAATTCCGTCAACCCTCTTTCAGGGTCCTCCCCTATAGAAACGACGGAAGAACGTGTCTTGCAGTTCGACTATGCAATATATGCACTCGGATCACACCTCCCATCACCCATAGACCTTTGGGAATCACGTGCCATTAATGTCTCTCCGCAAGTACCAAACCCAGCACCATCAGATTCAGAAAAGAAGGATGCACCCCAGTACACGGGCACGAAGGACGAAAGTGTATCTTGGGTCCGTTCTCGTCAGCGAAGAATCGAGGCGGCACAAAAAGTACTCGTCGTGGGCGGAGGTGCACTAGGAATCCGTACGCCGTCCTTTATACCCTGACCCGCTAGAGGAACTAACCGGCTTTCATTGCGTGCCAAACAGAATTTGCTTCGGACATTGCGGCAATATATCCTCGCAAGTCAGTAACTCTGATGCATTCGCGGTCGAGGTTACTTCCTAAATTTGATGAAGCTCTTGGAGATGAAGGTTTGTGTACCGGTTGAATCTTGTCTGCTCAATCGATTCTGACACGCATTGTAACCTCCAGCATATCAAGGTCTCCTAGCACTTGGTGTTCACGTCGTCTTCGGCGAACGACTAGATATGTCATCATTCAAGGGCGATAGAATGTATGAAGATGGGAATCAGGAGACAATGACAATCAAAACTGTCAAAGGACGTGAGATCGAGGCAGATCTGGTGGTACGTATTCGCGAAGCTGCTTGCTGGACCATCCATTCTCATTTCACATTGTTCCTCCATTTTTCAACGCACAGCTTTTATGCACGGGTCAAACACCCAATACTTCTCTTCTTCAAACCATGGATTCTCGCACTATTGACCCTATAACTGGAATGATTCGAGTATCCCGTACCATGCAGGTCTTAGCACTAGAAGAGAAAGACGCTGCCACTTCCGATGAGGGCGACCTGGACGGTGCGAGCCGTTCAACTTCGCCCACACTATATGGCACCCTTCCACCCTCACCCGTTGAAACACTTGTAGACCTTGAGTCTACTCTTCCAGCAATGACATCTACAAAGGAAGTCTTTGTAGATTCCGAGTCTGACTCATTATACGGTTCTCATTCCCTTATTTATCCCCATCTATTCGCCATCGGAGACGCGGCCGATGCATTCGGAGCAACCAAAGCCGGTCACTCTGCTTATTATCAGGGTGAACTGGCCGTGCGGAACGTGCTCAAGCTCATCAAAGGTATGGTCGCACTCTGAAACGTATCTGTGAGCACAATTTGACATTCACGTTAGGTGCGGGCAAGGCAGGGGGCGATTCACCAAATGAGGGATGGGAGGACTCCGAGGAAGACCTCGAGCTGGAGGAGTACGTGCCTGGTCCTCCCATGATCAAGGTTTCTCTTGGTCTAGTGAGTTATCCATGGCGGTTTGGGGGCGACTTTACTGATTCTTCAAATAGACAAGGTCAGCATATGAAGTAGCTGGGGTTGTTGGCACGAAAGACGACGGAATTGATGATCTCGGCGCTGCCATCGTGTGGGGGAGATTCGGGTATAAGGAGATTGACGACGAGGGGATGCGAATATGACCCATTGGGCGAGGTCCTAGTATGGTTCCCGTCAAGGCTACTGAGCGTTGGACACCGGTGGGTTCAACCATGAGCAATTTGATAATACACTTTTTTTTTCAATAGACGGTACAATAACATGACATGGGATTTGGATCATTGGGTCGAATTCACACGGGCGAGATTTGCTACGACCGGTCACCGGAGACAAAGTACAAACAGACACGGAACCTCAGAGAGGACGAATTATTTCCTACCCTGTGAGATCATTTCTATGGATCCGGCCCTTGAGGCCCTCGCATCATGAATTCGAACGACCCAGTGGCATTACAAGTCCTTAACATAGGTCATTTGTGTCCTAAACGTTAGTGGAGTGGGAGGCGATCCATATTGCGCGTACCGCCTATGGTCAGACTGCGAATGGGAAGACCTTCACACTTGTAAGTACTTTCCTTCAATATTTTCACAGATAAGTTCATGTCGTGCCTGTCAGTCCGGACGAAGAACAACCTGGTATCATTCCGAGAGCCATGAAGGACGTGTTTTCCCACACTAAGAAAGAAACGAGCTATGACCTACTTTCCCTTCCCTCCGTGACAGCAACTCAACCCGTGCAGATTGTTGGGCAGGGTGTCCTATCGCCTCTCTGGGAGGGGCTTATCACAAATCTCAAGGGTATTCGCGAAGTGATGGAAAGAGGGGAATGACATCACAAAACTGCGAGCACAGATTGGAAAGAGCGAAGTGGTCGGAGCCTTATCGACTTGGTAAGCTGCCCCGTCTTCAAGCTCGACATAGCCGGGGATATTACTATTTAGCAAGCTCAGATGCTGAGGCAATCGAGCACAGTGCGTGACTATCACCACTCTCGTCAACGAGGGCACGCAGCATCCTCTTGTCTCTTCGTATTAGCTCTGACGGTACTCCGAATTCCAGCTGGAACATGTCAGATTTGCTAGTACTCGCAGAAGCGAATTGAAACGTGCTCACGATCTTTCCCGCATCCAGAACCATCTACCCCAAGAAGATTGTTGGTGAACCGGCGGGGTCATGTGGGCAGAAAGCACTCACGATCTTATCAGCGTCCATGATGGTTTGTAGACGATGCGCAATGATGAGCTGTGTTGCTTCGCGCAGTTCGTTCCGGAGCGAGGACTGAATAGCAGCGTCTGTTTTGTAGTCTAACATGCCAACCAACCCGAGTCAGTGTGGATAGTCCCACCCTACCTCATGGTCGACCCACCGATTGCAGACGTGGCTGGGTATTGTGTGTATCGTAAATCGGACCCGACGCCGAGAGAGAGAGAGAGGGAACTCACCCTCGTCGAGGATTATCGGTTTGCTTTTGCGGACCATCGCTCGGGCGAGGGCTAACATTTGCCTTTGCCCTAGCGAGAAGTTGCTACCGGCATCCGAAACCAGACTTTCAAGCGTAACCCGACTGTCTTCCGAGGTTTCTTGTGTCGCGGACAATCCAGCGGAACGGAGGGCGTCGTTGAGTGTTGCATCGTCGTGCTCTTCGAATGGGTCTAGGTTGCGCCTGATGGTACCACTTAGGAGTTTCGGCTGATATGTCCATGGTGAGTACCACACGAACGTGATCGAAACGACCAGTGAGGCTTACATTTTGGGGAATCATGGTCACACGGGAACGTAGCGCATCGAGATTGACCTTGGAGGTAAGTATCCCGTCCAGGTAAACCTGTCCTTCGGTGAAAATGCATCGTAAAAGTGAGAGGGTCAAGGAACTCTGTTACGTAGATGTATCAGAAACCAGACTATCGAGATGTGACTCCAACTTGCCTTTCCGCTTCCAGTGCGACCAACGATGCCAACACGTTCCCCAGACTTGACATGGAACGACAGATTACGAAGGACTTCGGGTCCACCCTAGGATATCTATCGAGTTGAGGACGCAAGAGGTACGCGACAGCAGAATGCACCAGTGAGTAGCGAGCGGATAGATTCTCAACACGTAGTTCACCACTCGCGGGCCAGTATGCTGGAGGCACACCAGACTCACTGATGACTTTGTGTAGGCCGCGATGAACCTATGGTTGCTGGGAAGAGCAATGCGACCGTATCTCTCTATACCACCAGTGCAGATGGGCCATTTGGAGAGTGTGGATCCGTTAATAGAGACATCAAGATAATGGATGTTTCCGTCGCGCGTCAACGCAAAGAGGTGTCTACTATCACCGTGCCAGGCGATGGACTGGTTTATGGTCGACGTCACGTTGATTGGGAATTTGACGATAAGGTGACCATCCTCACTGTTGCAGATCCGAACGTCACCTACCCGCGTAGTTGTCGCGAGTAAGTGACTGTCGGGAGAAAACCTGACCGCAGCCAAATAACTGCCGTGTTGCAGCGTGAACAGGTGCTCGCCTGTGACACGTCTCCGGATGCATGCTGTGCAGTCCAACGCGCCACTTGCGACCTTGGTCCCGTCTGGCGAGATGTCTACCGCGACCACGACGTCCGTGTGGCTTTTGTGCTCGCTCACCATGTCGTGACTCGGACGCTGCAAACTCCAAACCCGCACATGTCCGCCGCTCGTGCCCCCTACGATCCACCCTCCATCGCATGAGACAGCGATATCGTTGGCAGGGTTCCCCGCGTCGATTTCCGCTCCGACTTGCTCACCGTCCTCCAGGTGCCACTGCCGAATCTTGCCATCGCCGCCACAGCTGAATGCGTGCTTGCCGTCTGCGAGAAGGGCGACGGAACGTATGCGACCTCGTCCGTGGATCTCGATTGTTTTTTTGACATGTTGGAGATTGGTGAGAAAGGAAGGGTCTTTGCTAGGTACTGGAGGCCTCGTCACCGAACTTTCAGCATCGCTGGCACGAGACGTGGAACTACCCTCATCCGACGCTGGACTCGGACGTTCGTCAGTGTCGAACGTTCAGTTGAGCGGCACTGACTCACTGTTCTTTGGTGCTCCGAGTAATCTACGAAGCATCTTTGGCTCAGCTGGAGCGGTAATCGCAGACAAGATACGGGAGGTCTGTTCGCAAGAGTTTTTTTTTGCCCAGTCAGTGCCCATTACACGTGCAAGCCACTGCCTCTTTATCAGATCTGACTGATCACAGTGACATCTGAGTATAGTCATCGAGTTGGCCGCATCACAGGAATCCGGCTTCTAGTTAAGACAATGTCGCAATGGCAACAACTCGGAGCGCTCATTCACGAGTCTAAGGTAAGGATAAGAAATGGGATACTCGGGGAAAGAGCAAAGCTATCAAGGCTTCCGTGTGCACATCACGCCGTAGGACAGAACGGTAGCGTTTTACAAAAGGTCGGGACGTGTGCGAGATAGCTGAATTAGAAGGCCTGGCCCATCAGAAAGACAATTCTAACCTTCAAGGTGATATCCAAGCGTTTTGCTGACTTTGGTTTTTTGTTTCGTCTGACTACATGTATACTGCAATGTATTATCCCGGAAGACTCTGAACCTGCATACATACTACTATTCACCCGGATGGACAAGGTTTCGTATCGGAGGGGTATTAGACGAATCACTTGTCAACCTCAACCCAGCGAGATGGCGCTCAAAAAGTGGGGGACACCGTATGCAAGATTCAGAATTTAAGACGGGTTTGAACTGACGAATAGTCATTGGTCTGCTAGGAGCTGCGAAAGACTTTTCTTTTGGCAATACTTTGGGAACGACTGGGCTGGGAAGAGTGTAGAGCACGCTGTTTGCGTATTCTGGCTTGGGGATCGTGGTCATGCGGTGAGAACGGCGTGACGATGGTGGTGCGGCGCATTGCGACGGAATGTGAATTCAGTGCAATATAAGTATAGGGTTGGAACAGCTGTGGAGTTGTGGGCAATAATTTTCCCATGCATGAAGTATGAAGATAACGCACCATGATCGAGGGTGAGCTGAGAGACAGACTTACAAATGATTACATCAAAGAGGGTAGTGATGAGTCCACAGATACGCGAGCGTAATACCCCGAAATGAGCGCAATCGAAACCCACATGTTATAGTGGCTAGTTGTCAGTCCGCAAGTGATTAGAGGTCTATTCTAGTGTGTGTTTTTTAATGAAGACGTTCCCTGGTCACCCGTCAACGGTAAAGTTTAGACGAGAGAAACTCGGCAATATGGAAGCATGAAAGAGGGTGCTGACTATTTATGCTCACTGCTCAGGTTCATCACTCAGGTTGGACCCCGTTAACGCCATGCCCAATCTATTGCACCGTTTCCAGGCAGCAGTGCGTCACCTAGTTGGTTGGTCATTGCTGCGGGTGATGGGGAGTGGCCAAGGTGGTCGGCTTACGTACGTTGGACGAGAGGTGGAAACCAAAGAAGGAAAGTGGGGCCGCCAAAGAAAGAATGACGTCAGGGGTAGTGTTGTTGACTTGATTGGTCCAAGTGCAATATTCCTTCAAGATGGCGCGCGGGTAAGTAATCCGTTGTTTGTTTTTCTGCGGGTCTGTTGGCAGGTCATAAACCGTCACGGATTCTCGCGCCATGTCCCTTTAATTTGTCCATCCACAGCTCACTGGCAGTAGCTCGACAGCTTGGACTCCAACGCTCAAGGACTACCTTTGCTTGTCGTTTTCTTTTCTATCACTCTGGTTGTCGTTGCTTGAAGTTACCCGAACCAATATTTGATACCACTTGTCCGCAAGCTGGACAACCCACTCTGCTACGGCACCTCTCTCCTCACCCTTCACTAATTGCTTTGTCGTTCCCCGGCCCCCAATACCCGCGGTTAAACCGCTCCTGCCCATCGCATATCCCGCTGGCCTCACTGCCTTTCGTTCAACTTGGACAGCTGCACGCGAAGGCTAATAGATTGGTCTCTGCCTTTTTGGAATCGGCGCGCGTCGAAAAAAAAGTATGTCTCTAATCGTTCTTCCTTGTATCCGGAAGTTACTTAACGTGTATTCGCTGTTTACTTCCCACCTGGTGCATGGTCCCAGTCATCGGTAACATTTGCCACCTCCCAGCAATATGCCAGTGACACCCACGTCCGGAACGGCTCAAGGTTCTGACGAATTCCGCCCCGCCGGAGGGCATATGTCCCGTGGCGGCGCAAGAACTCCACGTCGTGTCCAATGGGCTGGAGAGGGTCGTGTTCGGATTGATGGCAATACAGATACTTCCCCGCGACAAAGTGTTCACGAACTTGACGAGATGGGGCTTGACGTACGTTCTCATTCTGTTTCTAGATGGCTCCTCTTCGATGCTGAGAATAATCACCAGCCCGGTGCCTTCGAAACGCTTCGGAATGCCTTGGAAAAACACTCGAAGGAGTATCTTCGGATGGAGCCAGGCCCGCGAGAGAGAAGTTCTAATATATTTCCCTCGGTACCACCTCGAGCGATTCTCCCACTCCACGATACCACTTCAGTTCCAGCATCACATCAGGACCCGTTCACACCTCCGTTTTTTGGGGAATTGGCGCCGACCGTCAGTGACAACCCATACCCTACCATAGATGCACCTCAGATACGGACTCAGATATCGCAGTCCCGAGGCACGGGAAGTTTATCGACAAAGAGTTCCTCAACCACACTTGATATCAGCACTCGTCTTTCGGCTTCCACACTTGTCGCAGAGCGTACCCGTGATGTTCCCGGCGAAGTATGGATAGACCCATTAGAACGAGAAGGTTTGCCTGTCCACGCACCGATATCAATCAGAGAGGTTGGTAACCCTGTGCGAAGGAGAGCGACTTGGATACGGGCAAGTAGAAGCGACGAGACACACCCTGGTGAGAGGCACGTCGAACGATTGGCAGAACACCAAGCTGCGGGAGTCGTGCGAGCGCACACAAGGCGAGGCTTGGGCTGGCTCCATCGCTCACCCCATGGTAGAAGCGCTAGAAACGCGCATGGTTCAACCGGAGGAGAGAAACAACCATCAGACCAGGATCACGGACATAGAAGAACGAAGGAGCAAGGAAAGGCGCCAACGGATACCCACCATGGTCACCACCACATTCATTCCCATACAGGGCACGATACCGAGTTTCCTAATGAAGACTTTCCCCGCCCAGGACGGGCGCGGAAAGCGGTTCCTGGTAGTTGGCTGGGGCCCGCCATGCATCTCCCTCACGTGCATATCCATCGACATCAACCCCAGGGCCACCATCACAGTCCGAAGCTCGGGAACGGTGTGCTAAGTGCATTGTTGGCACTTTATGGACATGATCACGATCACGATGATGAAGGAAGCGCAAGTGGGACCAGCAGTCCCGGTAGACAGAGTCGTACCAGCTCTGACGCAGGAAGCGAGGAAGACGTCCTTCCGAAACCTGCCCGTCCCTGGTTATCGAACGAAGATGATCGTGATCACCCCTCTTCGACGGGACAGAAAGACAAACACCGCGAAAAGTTCAGCCTCGGTCGCTCCTTGAAGAGCGGTTCTGCATCATCCGTCTTCGCTCATATCCGGACGCCGTCACTTCCTGCAGCCTCGACAACGGCCGCCCTTATTGCTGGAGCAGGTTCGCTTTCGGGGGCAGCAGCACCACAACAGGCGAGACTCGCGCCGAATCTGGAGAGATCAGGTTACAACCTCGTCAGATACTCGATAGAA
>JBBPUM010001017.1:0-11303 GCA_038094695.1 Chiua aff. virens | reverse complement strand
TGGCATACGGTTCACTCGCGCACCATGCACCGTACCGCATGGCTGATCGGTACCTCGAAGTCTCTCCAGAGGACGTCCTGTGGGACAATCTCAGCATGAACCCGTACGAGAAACGTATTAGGATGGTAATCAGCTATGCTTTAACCGCCGTTCTAATCATTTTCTGGGCAATTCCTGTGGCGTTCGTGGGTTTCATATCGAATATCGAGGGTCTTTGCGTCCAGGAAAAGTGGCTCGCATGGCTCTGCAAAATCCCACCGGTGGTCCTCGGTATTATTCAGGGTATCCTACCCCCAGTACTGCTCGCGGTCCTCATGATGCTCCTTCCCATCATCTTGAGGTTGTTTGCTCGCTTCGAGGGTATCCCTACTCGCACGGGATTGGAACTTAGCCTGATGTCCCGTTATTTCATCTTCCAAGTTGTCGTAAGTGTGTTTTCGCAATCAAAGAATTGTTGTTCATCGGATATTTGTAGCACTCGTTCCTAATTGTCACCTTGAGTTCTGGGATCATGGCTGCTCTCCCAGGCATTATTCAGAATCCTACTTCTGTTGCAAATTTGCTGGCGAAGTACCTCCCCCAGGCTTCAACCTTCTTCCTGACGTGCGCTTCGTTCTCTGTTCCTGTTTGTCGTCATGTTCATCACTTTGAACAGGTACATTGCTTTGCAAGGACTAACTGTATGCGCAGGTGGTTTCCTAGGCTATGTTCAGTTGATTTTGTACTACGTCAAACTATTTGTTCTTGGAAGCACTGCTCGCTCGATCTACGACATCAAGTTTGGTCCCCGAACCGTTGCATGGGGTACCCTATTTCCGGGTATCACACTCCTCACTGTCATCAGTTAGTGCAAACTTATTTTGTGGCAACCTTTTGCTTACAATCAGCGCAGCTCTTGGCTATTCCGTCATCTCTCCCATCATCAATGGTCTCTCTGTCCTCGCTTTCTTCCTCTTCTATTTGCTCTACAAATACCTCTTCTTGTACCAATACACCCAGACATCGACCACCGACACCGGTGGCTTATTTTACCCTAGGGCCATGCAGCATGTCTTCGTGGGCTTGTACGTCCAGCAAGTCTGTTTATGCGCACTTTTCTTCCTCGCTCGTGACGAGAACAACAACTCGAGCGCAATCCCGGAGGCGATCTTAACTCTAGTGTTGATATTTTTAACTGTGAGTTCCAGCCCTTTACGTTCCCCAAACTACTAATGCATTCCTCTCTTAGGCTGGATTCCAAATTGTGATCAATGCATCTTACGGTCCACTCGTTAGCGCACTCCCCCTTAGCCTCGCGGACAAGATTCAGTCTGATTCGACTGAGACTGAGCCCGCTCGTAAATCAGACGAAAAACGACGGGACACAATTGACTCTGCCATTGATCCCTCCACGTCGCAACCGATTATGCAGCGTAAAGGCAGCAACTCGTCACCCGATGACGAAGAAGCCGATGTCTACTTTGACGACGTCCACTTTTTGTCCTTTGATGGAACGGTTGATTACGGGTTCACGCAACCCGCGTTAGCGCGTCCCCAGCGCGTCGTTTGGGTTCCGGAGGATACACTTGGGCTGGGCAAGGAAGAAGTTACGGCGAACGAAGGATCGGGCGTATTGGCGACAACGGCGGGGGCAACGATGGACGCGAAGGGGCATGTTACGGTTCATGCACCGCCTGTGGATCTGAACAAGTTTTGAAGGGCGTCGAGGTAGTGCGTGATCTTGTGTTCAAATGTAGTTCTTGGCTTCTTTTGATTGATTGATTGTTGCGCTCACGATTTCTCATGAATCTCTTCATCTTGTTGATACATGTCGGATACTCTGTTGGATTTCATCGTACCTAGTCTTTTATCATGTCTATCTTGTTTGTAATGACGCTACGATATACAAGTTAAATCCGTTGCTTGTTCAAAATGGAATAGCTCGCAATGTGACCAATCACTGTGCAGCAACCTCATGTTAGCTTTGTCCTTCAAGTTTAGCACACTCAACTTGCCCACAAACACCGTGACCACGAGTCCGGATCGACGTCGACATTGTGTCCCGATATCTCGATCAAGGTCACGGTACGTATCAGTCTTTGCATTCCTGATGATGCTTACCCGTGAGTCTAGTGACTCTACTTGGGCAGGCACCTTGATAGCTCGATCTTTCAGTGAGAAAATAAGTGGTGACAGACAAGTAAGAGACAGCTGGGACTCCTCGAACGTGTCTCCCCGAGTATGGCGTGTTGTTGCTATAAGTTTTGTTTTCCCATGACAATTCCATCTTTCAGGAGCATGCGTCTTCTCAGTAGTAGGTCGAGGCTACTTGAACCCGAATTCCACTCTCCCCCCAAATACGCAATCGTGTCTCATCGATGGGGGCTTGAGTCGGAAGAAGTCTTGTTCACTGACATCGGTGACGCCACACGAATCCGAAGCAAACGCAAAGGTTATGCTAAGATAGAGGGTGCCTGCATCCAGGCAATGCAAGACGAACTCAACTACGTTTGGCTGGATACCTGTTGCATCGACAAGAGCAACAACACGGAACTATGCACGGCGATCAATGCAATGTACAAGTGGTACCAACATTCTGACGTCTGCTATGTCTACCTACACGATGTCAGCGATCTCTCTGAGTTCACAAAGAGCGATTGGTTCTCACGTGGCTGGACCCTACAAGAGTTGATCGCGCCAAAAAAACTCAAATTTTTTACCAAGGAATGGCATTTCCTCGGTACACGGGAAGATTTGATGGACCCAATTTCGGAGACGACGGGGATCTGTCACGAGGTTCTCCGATCCGCCAACATTGTTGGAGGGATAACGATATCTCAAAAAATGTGCTGGGCGGCGAGGAGGCAAACGGCTCGAGTGGAAGATGTGGCGTACTCGTTACTAGGTTTACTTGACGCCTGTGGCATGACTCCCGTGTATGGGATCGATCATGTTGCATTCGAACTTCTGCAGTTCAAAATCATCGAGAAATCCTCCGATCAAACCCTGTTTTCCTGGTATCATATCTCCACGCAACCCAACGACAAAGAGAAAGAGGATGCGGACCCAGACTTGGGACTTGTCGATAACGATACCCCTCTGTGTACCGCCACAGGACTTCTCGCATATTCTCCATCCTGTTACTTGAAATCCTACGAAATCTCCGAAAAAGACTTCCGCCAAAACTACGTGGACAGGATCAGAGACCTCAGCTATCGACCCCACTTCTTTCCCTTCAACAACCTTATCCGCATCCTTCTGCCTGTCAAGCACGTGGCCGGAAAGATTTGGAAGGCGGTTCTACGCTGTAGTTTCGAACCTCCGGACGGTGATGAGATGCAACGTCCTCTTGTTATCTACCTCAAGGAAATCGACCACTGGAAATATGTCAGAGTGCATCTTGCTCCAGATCGGGAGGAACAGTATACTTCCATCCGGATACGTGACAAGGGTATTCCCGGGAGTCTGGAGCGATTAAGGGACGCAGAATTGCAGTTGACCGGTTACAGCTTACGGGAAATCGATGTTCTCTCTCGATATGGGGAGCCACCGCAAGTCTTGAGACGCAAATCTTTGGATTTGCATGCAGAGACGCCGCAGAGCCTGAAACGTAAGCTTGAAGATATACATCATGATGCCAGTCCCGAGGAACGAGGCTATGAACGGCAGGAGCTAGACATGGCAGAGACGACAAAAAATCCAGCAAAGCCAGGCAGGGACTCTGAAACGGAAGCTGAGTTTCGAAAGGCGGCAAAGCGAGCAAGAGTTTATCTCGAGAATGTGACCCGCAGCCTGAAAAATGACATCCGGTCTAGCTTTCCCCCTGATCTTACTGGGCACGTGACAAGGTCCGAGGGCTTTATGTTCGCATCGGGCTTTGGGGACATTTATCAAGGTAGTCTTGATATGGAAGGGAAATCAATTCAGGCGCGTTATGGCTTGTTCTCGATGTAGAAAACTGAATGGTCATTAGGTTGCAATCAAGAGGTACGGTTCGTTCCTGCGGCATGACGAATATCTGGACCAAAGGGTTAAGGTACAGTATGCTATGTGCCGGTAGGTCAGGATAGGAAATCGCTGAGCTCATTGTAAATAGCAATTTCGCAAGGACATTGTGTTGTGGTTAAAGCTAGATCACTCCAACATTTTGCCATTGTATGGGACCATTATGGACCCCAGTTTACACCCTCAGATACCTGCACTGGTGTCTCCATGCGCCGAGAATGGTGCACTGTCGACTTACCTCGATAAAAACAACGACCTGACCATCCCAAGGAGACTCGACCTGGTGGGTAACCCGAGTCATTGGTACTCTGATTGAAAATATGGCTGAAGGTTGCATTCAACTTGAAGATCAATGACGTAGCCCTCGGCTTACAGTACCGTAAGTTAGCTATCTCACGGTTATCACTTGTCTCACAGGAAATCTGTTGCCCCACAGTACATTCGCAACATCTCGTGCATGGCGATTTGTCAGAGGTACGTAGGAACCTGGAATCATGAATCATGTTCCTTGCTCATACTCAAAAATGAACAGTCGAATATACTTGTATACGGCGACGGGAGTGCCTGCATTGCCAACTTCGGGTTTATTGCGTTGCGAACAGGTACATTGGTCACGACTACGACAGGTCAAGTATGCGCTATGCGATGGATGGCTCCCGAATTGCTTGATCTTGAGGACTCTCAGATGCCAACAAGGCAAAGCGATGTGTATTCCTTTGGGTGTATCATGTTGCAGGTGTGTAACACAGGCACCTGGCTCTTTCGCTATACGAGCGATCATGCCGGTTTGTTGCGATAATTTTTAGATCTTAACAGGTCGTATCCCTTACGACTACCTCTCTGGAAATAGACAAGTCATCATAGCCATCGTGAAGGAGGGGAGACCCAGATTTCCCGATCACATGATGGTCACGAACAAAAGACGGAAATTTATGGAATGGTGTTGGTCTTCCGCCGAGTCCCGCCCCTCCAGCGATCAGATCGTTGAGTTTAGTGGGGAGGAAATCGCAGAGTCCGAGGCACTGTAGAATCTGGCTATATAATCATGGTTACTGGGTCTGTGGTTGCAAATATACCTTCAAGTTGTACTAGTGTTTTTTTTGACGTTATCGATACCTCAGAGCACCGCATCTCTTGCAGGATATCACTGTAACTGAATTATCTCTTTATTGAAGTAGCTAGCTTGGAAATCCGGCAATTCGGACTTCTCGTTGACTAGCCTGTATGGCTTGCTTTGGCTTACTGATTTATTTAGAACTTTTAGTTAGAGAAGGGTTACAAGGCAGAGGAGCGTGGACGAGCAGATTAAATAGATATTTTAATAGAGACAAGCATTGAAGATAAGATTGATTGAATTGCGATTATTGCTTATGTGAGTTAGCAAGTAAAAGTATTCCCTCAGTTAATCATAACCGAAGCTGACATAAGCCATGCTTCTTAAAGCTACGCCAGCACTAGTATACTACCTGTGAAAGGCCTGCCACCGAACCGAAGTTAATCTGTGATCTATCGATCACATTCATCTCTGGTCTCCATTGGAGGTTATTTTATCGTTTCTTGAAAATATGTTCTCCAGTACTAACTTGCTCGTTCTAGCTGGAATTTTTTTGCTCTGGAGACAGCCGGGAGATAAGAAGCTCTTGTGAACACGTCTTCATAAGTGCGTCCCATCACCAACTGACATGTGGGCTTGTAACTTCAACGATTTAGAATATCTGAACAGGAATATGCGCCTTCTGAATTCCAGGCTGCGCCAGCTAGAGTTATACCACAGCCGTTCGCCCGCATACGCAATTGTGTCCCATCGATGGGGCAGTGAATCGGAAGAAGTCCTGTTCGACGACATTGGGGATGAAGCATGGACCAGAAGCAAGCGCAATGGGTACGCTAAGATAGAGGGTGCTTGCACCCAGGCAACGCAAGACGAGCTCAACTATGTTTGGCTGGATACCTGTTGCATCGATAAGAGCAACGGCGCAGAACTCTCTGAAGCAATCAATTCTATGTACAAGTGGTATCGAAATTCGGACGTCTGCTATGCCCACCTACGCGACGTTGGCGATCTCTCTGAGTTCACCAAGAGTGACTGGTTCTCACGTGGTTGGACTCTACAAGAGTTGATCGCACCAAAGAAACTCAAATTCTTTACCAAGGATTGGCGTTTCCTCGGTACACGGGAAGATTTAATAGGTCCAATTTCGGAGACGACAGGGATCTGTTACAAAGTTCTCCAATCTGCTAACATTCTCAGAGAGGCGACGATATCTCAAAAAATGTGCTGGGCAGCGAAGAGGCAGACGACTCTGGTGGAAGATGTGGCATACTCGTTATTGGGCCTATTTCGCGTCAACATGCTCCCAATTTACGGGATAGATAACATCGCATTTGAAGAACTGCAACACAAGCTCATCGTGAAGTATTCCGATCAAACCTTATTTTCCTGGTATCGTTCCTACTACGCGCAATCCGGAGACACTAGAATGGATGTGGATCTAGATTCTGTGCCTGTTGATAATAACACAGATATTCATCCGTTCGCCGTCACGGGACTTCTCGCATATTCCCCATCCCAATACTTGAAATCGTACGAGATCTCTGATGAAGATTTCTGCAAAAACTTTGTGGACAAGATCAGAGACCTCAGCTATCAACCCCACGTCTCCTCCTTCAACAACCTTATCCGCATCCTTCTGCCTGTCAAGCACGTGACAGGAAAGATCTGGAAGGCGATTCTGCGTTGTAGTTTCGAACCTCCGGACGGTGACAGGATGCAACGCCCTCTAGTTATCTATCTCAAAGAGCTGGACGAGCTGAAATTTGTGCGGGTGCATCTTGTCCCCGGAGAGGGGCAGGCGGAGAAGCGTACCCTCGTCCAGATACGTGATAGGGGCGTTTCCGGGAGTTTGGAGCGACTAGGTGACGCAGAGTTGCAATTAATGGGATACATCCTGCGGGAAATCGACATAATCGCCCGATACGAACCATCATTTCCGCACTGTGATTCCAAATTTATCGAAGACGAAAGCATCGCTCGATTACCTCGACACCCGCCTGGTATTGAGACCAATTTCGATATAGAGGAAGAAGGAAATGGACCCCAAAAACCAGGTATGACACAAATGGGCGAATCTCGAGGGATGGAGCGTGAGGGGGAGGCTCGTATGGTAAGGACAACAGCGAGCAACTATCTCGAGAGTGAGATGGGCAAGCTGCTCAATGACTGGTCCAACTCTCCCCGCGATCTCACCGGTCGTGTTACGAGATCTGATCAATATCCATTCGCCTCTGGATCCCATGGGGACATTTATCGAGGCAATGTCAATATTAGAGGGACGTCGACTAAGGTGTGTCAGGGCACATTCACGAAGGCGGGAAATTACAACAGATATTAGGTCGCAATCAAGATGTGCAGGATTGCCTCGCTAGGCCCGGGCGACGATCACTTGAACATGAATCTGAAGGTATGTTCACTCACGAGTCCAGGACGATCTTTACCTATCATACTTATAACGCATAGCGATTTCGCAGAGAAATCACCCTGTGGTTAAGACTAAGCCACCCGAACGTTTTGCCATTACTTGGAACCTTCAGGGACCCCACTTTACACCCCGAGATACCAGCTATGGTTTGTCCTTGGGTTGAAAACGGTGATTTGTCGAAGTATCTCGAGAGAGACGAGTTACCCCTCTCAAGGAGGCTTGACCTAGTGGGCATTGATTAGAATTCGTGTGTGATAGGAACTGAGTATTGTTTCTCAGGTGAACGGTGTAGCTCGTGGCTTACATTACTGTGGGTTGGCTGTCTTGATCCTTTCACTTTGTCTGATAAAAGACGCTCGGAAGTACATTCCCAGCATGTTGTGCATGGTGACCTCTCCGGCGTATGTAACTTACCCTTTACCTCATGTTACCCGCTCACGCCTTCAAACGAGCAGTCAAACGTTCTTGTGAAGGCCGACGGGAGTGCTTGTATCGGCGACTTTGGGCTGTCTACGTTGCTGACAGGTACAAGTGATTTGACATTCACTATGAACTCCCGTCATATTCTGGGCTCCTTGCGATGGATGGCTCCTGAATTACTCGATCTCAATGGTTCGCAGAGGCCGACCGCGCAAAGTGATGTGTATTCCTTTGGGAGCATCGTGTTGCAGGTGTGTGAACCATGCATCAGGTTCTTCTCTGATAGGTGTGACGATTCACTGTAATCACGGACAGATTTTGTCGGGCCGTATCCCTTATCACTACTTCACTCGTGATGCCCAGGTCGTTATGGCCGTTGCCATGGGGACGAGACCCAAGCGACCGAATCAAACGGAGGTCACGGATAAAATCTGGGGATTTATCGAATGGTGCTGGTCTTCCGGGTCGCGCCCTTCCAGTGATCAGATCGTGATGCTTACGGAGAAGGAGTCCGCGGAAGTTATGGTACTGGAATCTGGATGGAAGAAGAACTAAATTTTATAGCATACCCTCGGTGTTAACTCGGGATTCAAGCGGATCAGACGTCCCATACCTCAGTGATATTACAACACAACTACACACAGGTAGAAGCTAAGTTCGTGTACCAGTAACGCTTGGTCCCTGTACCTTTCCGAGTTAACGTCCAGATAAATCTCCGTTTCCCCAAGTTTGCGCAGCACTGCCTACCGGTCCAGGGATCCTCGGGCACTCGCCTTCATCGACATTTTTGAGCTTGACATTCAGTCAGACTGAAGAATCTTCCCTCATAAGCAATCATTGGTCTGGGGTCGAAGACTGTCATGACGTACTAGTCCTCACAGGCTGGTTGCTAGTGGGACCTGGCTGTTCTTGACTAGATCATGCTGATACTCGCGCGACACCGTGACGTCGTAAATGACAACACGACTACAAGCCACCCGGGTCCCTACGATACATTTTACTGACTTCTTTAAACGGGAACTCTCACTCGAATTTTTCCTCAAGGAAGAGAGCGTAACTTAGAACCAGGACAATTACCTCCGTGCATTGAGCAACTTAGCCACCCGCTTTCTTGTTTGAGAACGGCTTGCAAGGTGACGGTCCCAAGACACTGTCCGCCAGATTTTGAGGTGTGGATATGTTACTTTGTAATCCTCAAAGAGTACCTATGACATGGCATCGAGAATATTTGGCTGTAAATATAAATTCATCGGACAGGAATTAAGACGACAATGAGGTATCACACAAAGGGGGAAGAGTGAGATGTGGTGTACGTACGCTCTGAATGTATTACTGCCTCATCTCTTTTTCGATGTTTTGCTTCCGAAAGTGGCGGCACTTAGCTCTTAATGTCTTCCAAGTCTTTACTTTGACTCTGCGAGGGAATCACCAGTCGTAGATGGACCCATGGCAGTTGAGAGAAAACATGCGAACTTTCTTGGCGCGGCTTCGAGAATGTATAGCTTAAATTGATTTGGTGCACTTACGACCTACGTTCTCAAAGTTGCATCCTGATTACGGACGTCATGGGCACGAGGGACGGATCCACTAGACTGATGGTTGCGGCGACGGCGAAGAAGCGTCCGGGATTTGTGTGTACTTTCAAGTGGACGGTAATATTAGCGTTTTGAACGCGTCCCCCGCATCGTCTGTGTTCGGAAGACCACGCTTGGGTAGTGCAAGGAAGGGGTTGCGGCGAACGAAGAGTCAATTTACCGGCGTGTTGGTGACGATGGGGGTAATGATCATACAATCGACTGACTTGCGGAAGCAACATCGGCCCGGGTCAAGCAACAACACTGATACGGTATTGTGAAGTAGCAACAAGCCACCCTAGCGCCGCACACAGGGGCGTTCGCTGAATTGGACTCTGGACCGACTCTGGGTTCAATTCCGTGAACGATGTTACGATTCATCTTAAGGTTTCAGTGTTTGAACTCATCTCAGGACACAGAACTTCGCAGTAATAGTGAATTTCCGGTAAACTGACACGGATTACCTCTGAATGAAAGCTTTGATTCACGGCGGATGACTTGCATTGGCGAACGTGCTGATCATTCAGGTGAACCCGCCCCGCCCGTGGTGGAGTCGAGTGCGCTAGGCGACAAGGGCCACGAATCTGTGAAAATGCCCCGATCAGATCAGCGGGTGTCAGCACCGACATTGCAGAATTCAGACGTCTTACAAGCTTTCATTGACTGCGAGCTTGTATAGGGTCGAGTTTTAGTCGTGCGTCGAAGGACTGGGCGCAAGACAGGAAGTAAAGTACCTTTTGTGGCAACAAACTGTTCAGGCTTAGCCTGGCCCACACAACTGGCGAAAAGCGCTCTTGCAATGGTAGCACAATGCTTCTGCTCCTGTTTGTCCAATGGCGGGCATAGTGTATGGAGTCAATGCATCAAGGTATAGGCCAGTTCCTGGTACGTCCAAGATCCTTCCGGTGGAGGCTCATTGGCTGGGCGATGACGATGACGTCGATGATGACAGCACGATTCAAAGGGTGTCGGCCGATCCTTCGTGTGACACTGAGCAATACAGGTGTTGCACCAAGACCGGCGAATCAAGAATCTGTTGAGCTATTTTACCGTGTTTGCATTGAAATGTCTGGCCGAAACAAGGGGGTGGGTGATATACATGATGTTGTATAATATACGTGTCGGTGTGAACGTTTCGGCCGTCGCGCTGACCGATGCGTGCTATTTCAGGAGAGATTTGGGTAGTCCGAGGTTGGGCTAGAGGTCAGACGGGCATTCGTCAGGACTGTGGTGGGGGACCTGATTTGCGAGGTGAAATTGGTGGCTGAATTGTTCCTTTAAAAGAACGAAAGTTGCACTGCAGAGGGACAGGGCATGGGTTTCGGCTGCGCACCCGTTAGTATGTGAACCTCAGTGTCATGTAGCCTTGCGACGATGAGAGGCGATGGGTAGTGTGCGCATGGAAGCGAGTGCAGCGGCCCACGAGTCGGGTGCCTAGCGACAAGTTACTCCCACTGATGGGATCGGCAGCAGAGCGGCCGAAGTGGAGGTAAGATTTATAAATAGATAGAGATGATTGGCTAGGGCGGCTAGTTGAATCACAGGCATAAATAATGGGCACTCCGGTCGGGGATAGCCGGAACGAGCCCTTTTTCTCGTTTGAAACTCTGGCCTTAACCATCAACTAGCCCGTCGTCGTCGACGCTTCCAACGACGATGTTCTCCATCACTCGCCGCTCCGTGCGCCGCCTTGCTGCTGGCATGGCTACCGTCGCCCCCCGCATTGGCGACACAAAAGTTCCCATGTCGCTCCTCGAAAAGGGCGCGTACATCAACTACCAGCGCATCGAGGACAACCTCGCCATCGTTCGCGAAAGGTAAGTCCGGACCTTGTTTCTGCCTCGGA
>JBBPUM010001016.1:0-11304 GCA_038094695.1 Chiua aff. virens | reverse complement strand
CTGTATATCAAATAGTGAATTTGAAATATAGATAAGGAAAGAATCTAGAGTGTTCTAGATGTTACCATAGTGACGAAGAATGAATAATGTCACATGATAGAAGTCACATGATATGTGATCATATGATGTGCTTAAATAAGCAAAGAACTATAAGTCTGAAAGACGAAGTCTGAAGTAGAATGCTTATAGTTTCAACAGTAACGCCGGGGGACACCATCAACGCGCAGACCTAGCGCTATGAACACGCATCAACACAAAAGTCACCTTAGTCTCGTGAGCCGCGGCTCACCAACATGACCTCGCGTAAGACTTGCAGCACCCTGCCGGAACTCTCGTCAGGTTCACGTAGCGCTCGGAGCATTGGTATTATCTGGTCGATCGCTTTGGCCCCGATATATTCCTGGATGTCTTGGCCGTAGCCGTCCTAATGGTCGCATCGTCGTCCACGAGCGAGGTCCAAACCATGTGGATGATCCCGGTTTTGTGGTCCTCGCACTGCGTGTCTGTCATGTTTTCCCTGCAAGTGTCGTCAGAAATTATTGAGAGATGATGACATGACATCCAACATGAGACATGTACCTTGACGGGTACATGCATCAGGTGAGATCATCGTATATTACAAAATTGAGACAATCTGGCCCCAATCAACACGTTGAACCACAGCTTGCACGCCAATGCAATCGAATTGAAGAGAGAAGGCTACTCGCGCGCGTCGGTGTCAGGATTGGTACACGACACATGACTTGGAAACTAGATTGGGACGTACCCAGATCTACCAACATCAAACATCCCCTCCTCCAACTTGGAGAACAATAAATCGATAACATGAGTCGCATAGTTCATCACAATTATCCACCCAGAGCACATCGCGAGCTCCCTCGGAAACTCCTCCACGTCTGCCAGCCTACCCCAAATCGGCGCAAGGATCTTGGGTGAGTATGGCTAAAACCGGTTCTCAAATGTCATGGACACTGGGCATTGGCAGATTTTGATGACTAGCAAGAGGCTTTTGAGGTGGACCAGGCCCTGCGTGGCACCTTGGCAGTCGATGCCTGACGTCCGTCTTAAGTGTGCTTCATAATCCAAGGTCCAAATCAGGAAGTCATTAGGCTGGGCGCTTGGGAGAGTTGCTGTGTCGTCACGAGTCCATGGGTGCATGCCTGGGTAGTGGTTGTCTGTACGCATTCTCCAGGGAGTCTTCATCGTTTCCCTACATCGGTCTTTTCATCACGTACCTCAAATGAATAACTCGACCATCCCCCAGAACACTAGCATGTCCAATACCGTCCCTCAGCACACAGGCTCCAACGACCATCGCCTGTCGCCGAAACAAGTGATTTCGGCACATACGAGGGGTATCCCGTGGCTCGCGTATTTTGGCAATGGAAGACGTGTTGTTACTGGTTCTTTGGATGGGACTGTCAAGATCTGGAATGTGGAAGATGGAGAGCAGGAGGGGCCTTCAATGATGCATGACGAGGATGACGAGGATTGGGTTGACGGTGTTGCAGTAACGAGAAATGGCAGGAAGATCATCAGCGCTGGTTGTTGGGACATCCAGGTGTGGGACGTGGAATCGCACAAATGCATCAAGAAATGGAGTCATCCGGAGGAAATTTTCAAACTCGCTCTCTCTCCAGACGATCGATTTGTGGGAGTTGGCGGGAAGACCGTGGGAATTTACACCCTAGAGGGAATGCAAGTCTGCACCATTCACATCAATGCTGCCTCGCTCTGTTTCTCTCCCGATGGCACCAAACTCGCATGTGGCGATGATGACATCTCCGTATATGACATCATGACTGGCACTTGCATCCTCGGTCCACTCGAAGGACATCAAGATGGAATCGGGAGTCTTTTGTGGTCACACGATGGCGCGAGGATTTTCTCTGGCTCTGAAGACAAGACAATTCGCTGTTGGGATTCAGCCACAGGTCAACAAATCGGAGATGCATGGACAGGTCACACCCACAAGATATTATCCCTCTCCCTTTCCCCAGACGGACTCACACTCGCGAGCACATCTGACGATAAAACCGTTCGCTTCTGGGACACAGCCACGGGTGCTTCCATCGGATGTCTACAACATCCCGACTCTGTGTGGGCAGTTTCCTTCTCTCCATTTGGAGATTCCGTGGCATCGATGATATTGGATGGAAAGCTATATCTGTGGCAGGTATGTTCTCGAATATATGCTTCAAACCCATCTGAGCGTTCTCTTCACCACGTAGGCACCGCGTCGCATGCAATCCCTTTTTATTCAGCTACCTCAACCCTATACTTGCGTACAGCCCAACTCCGGACTAGGGCTGGCTCTCGATCACTCATCCCCTCAATTTGTGAGTAGCTACCATTGGTGATCTTTTGCTCCTTGTTCACGTTCGTCAAGTTGTGTACAACAAATGCCAGCTCCTCGGTACCCAGTACACATCTTCCACTTTCTGAGGATGCGAATTCGAATTCGGGCAGTGTGCCCAGTGTAAGTCAGCACATACTTCAGTCAACTTTTACCATGCATGACGGCCTGCGGAGGCTGCAAATAAGCCGTGTCGGACGAGCCAGCGGAGCTCGGCCCAGCTCCGAGGCAACAACATGCTGCATTGATAGGCTGAGGGGGTGGTGTTAAGAGATGAGTAGTAGGCCAAGACAACATACAAATTGTAGCGCAGGAAATATTGGTAGTGAAATTCATTGATATGTTAATAAAGAAGAGGGAATCGTCTGAAAGTATGCATGCCATATGGGGCCTGTCGGCCTGGGAAGCAGGTGCTGTGCGCTATGAATGGGCCGATAATAGCGGCCGAAGATAACATGTGAGTTTGCCTAGCTAACAAGAACAAGTGGAATATGAGCCAGCCGAGCGAGGAGTAAGTTAGGCATACTATGGCTGGGCCTAGCGAGTAAATACTGTGGTGCAGGGTCGGCCGGGACGCACTCAGCGAAGGCCATGGTTGGGCATGCCAGCTACATATATTGAGCTATAGATGACCAAGGATGTGAGGCGGGTCGGCCCACCGATTGAGTACTGCGGATGCCGGGCGGGCCTATAGGTGATTCTGTGACTGGTGCGCGTCAGACAAGGAAATGCATGGCATAGGTTGCAGATGGGCCGACAAACCATGCAGCAGAGGGGCCGAGTGGAGCCCACAGGATGAGTGTCAGCAGAAATGCCAGTGTGGGTTAGCAAATGATAAAGTGAACATGCACATGCACTGAGAGAATAAATTATCGTGGCCTACAGATGGACCAGCAAATAAGTCTACGAAGGGCGCGTGTCGGCCCACGGAATAGGTTGTGAGGGGTGGCCCGGCCGATGGCTTTGTGAGCAGTACACGTGAGCCGGGACCCTAAATATCATGTGGTACGGATGGGCCCGCGCGGCTTGATTCAAAGAGTGTGCGTCGGCCCACGGAAACGTCGTCGTAGGGGGCGGGTGAGCGGATGAATGACATGAAGAACTATACCAGCAGGCTGAGGGCATCAGCATCATGACATGAATGGGCTAGCGAACCTTGCAGTGAAGCATGCAGGTCAACTGACATCATCGATAATTCGTTTAGTGCATACGAGCCGAGACAACAGTTATCGTAGGGTATTGATGTGACAACGAATCTTGCTCTGAAAGGCGCGAGCCGGCCAAGGCAATGGATGTCACGGGGTACGGATGGGCCGGCAACACCTGATACAAAGAGTGCGCGTCGGCCCATGGAACAAGTGTCGTAGAAGAGGGGTGTGCCGGTGACTGATACATTGAAATAGTAGGCCTGATCCGATACAATGGGGAGCCGTGGGCTACCGACGGGTCGGTGGGCCCCGCTATGAAAGGAGCGCATCGGCCCACGGCATGGGTGTCGTGAAAGAGGCATGGGCCAGGAGGTAATGTAATGGGGAAAAATGTGAGAGCTGATAAATTGGATGGCGTAAGGTAAAGACAGGCCGGCAAATATGGCGGCGAAGGGCGCACATTAGCCCACAGGATTGATGTTATGGGGCACGGAAGGGCCGACGAATGATTTGCGGAGTCGCACAAGTGGGCCAAGGGCATGAAAAGCATGATTTGAGGATGGGCCAGCAATATGGTTGATGCAAGGCGAACGGCTGAAGGAACAAAAGGGTAAGCAAAACAAATCGTTGAAGCGAGTCCAGGTATGAAAAGGCTTGGAGAACTCGGCAAGCGACTTCATCTCACCATGCAGCTCTAGCGAGAAAGAAAATCATTTACAACGAGTTTAAAAAGATACGATCGATTTCATCCTTCCAAACATTCACTATGTGGCTGAGTAAAATTTGAGCGAAGGGAATGGGCTATGCAGGAATGCACGAAGAACGCACAGCTGTTTGAAACAGACATTTTATCGGGCCAAATTCCGGCGATAAATTCAGCATGTTTATTGCTGTTTATCGCCGGAATCTGCCTGGCCCGAAACAATGTCGGTTTGAAACAACTCGCCATGGCGATGTGGCCAAGATTTTGAGTAAGAGAAACGGGTGATGCGGCAATGCGCAGGGAACACACGGGACCATGGTATCCGTACAATGCCGGGGCCAACCGAGCGAATTTCGGCGAACATAGGATCGACTTCGGTCAAGAATGTGAAGCATGATATGAAATTGTGAGCTCGCCGAAAGCCGGAGAAGATGACAATAAAATTATATACAGGGACTCCAGACTTAACGATTCATTCCGTCACCGATTGCCATCCCTTGCACTAGAGAACTCATGAGGACCGAACGGTCTGGCGATGGCAGCTTCTCACTCGTTTCGTATGTCGCAAAATACATCGCCAGAAGATTTAACAAATCACAATATACCTCCGAGACTTGTAATTCTGTGATGCCGACAATTAACCTGTCGGTTGACTTGGTGGCAGGTGCCGACCGCATCGTGGATCGATTATGTCGGGCCCATCAGAATACCAGTGCGTCAATTTATGCCTATTTTTGGCTGAAAATGAACTGTACATAGTCACTGTCCACATTAGTGCAAAAAAATTGCTTCGAGCCTTGAAGGGGAACGACTATGGCAGAAACGAGGAGCGAGAAAACGAACTGCTGGAGCTGTTCCCACATGGCGATCAGCGCTACATAGAGAAGCCCACCCTCGTAATCGACGAGGATGGCATAGTAATACTATGGTATCTCCCAGGGGCCCTTGACAATGGCCGACAGGTAACACAAACCTCACCTTCCCGGATCATGCTAATATATTGCAGGCAAAAATATGGTCCGCTCTGCACTTGATGAGCGATCAGCTTATAAGCCGCGATAACGCAAGCGATGTAAAATGGCGCACCTCACAAAACCTTTTCAATAAATCTCAAGTGATAAAAGGATGCATCGACGTATCGCCGGCGTGGTTTCAGCTCGGCCATAGTGGTTCAGCATACAATCCGGAAATGTCGGCGTCGCTGCGAACACGAGAGGGAAGAGAGTGGCTCAGGGCAAATACCGAAACAAACGCGCTGCTAGCCGGCTGCATGGCCGTGATGCATACCGGAACGTATCTCGCCGGAAGCGAGACAATGTCTGAGCTTCAAGCGAGGAAACTGATAGCAGGAGAAAACGAAGCGGCGCGGGTTCTGTGTGAGTGGCAAAGCATTTTCAATGGTGCCAGCATCGTCGCAAATCGGGAGACGCCATATCATCGCGACCATAATTCCCCAGCGAAAATGTTTGATCTGTTGGCCACAATCGGCGATTACACCGGGGCCGAAATGTTGATCCCCACATTGCGTACCCGATTCGCTTATGCGCCAGGAACAGTGATGGCGTTTTCAGGTCGCTTACTCCGACATGGAGTAAATTCAGTGGAAGGAAATAGAACTTGCTTGGCATACTACATGCGCAAGTCAGTCATCGAATCAGTAGGGGTCCCAATGCCGGAGTTTATGAGATATGAAGAAGTGGAGGCGGTTGGTCAAGAAAGCACTTCAGTTCGCGTCTATTCAGTTTGAAGTTTGAAGTTTGACATCATTATATTTTGAGCCAGAATAAGCTATTGAACATGTAACTATTACAAAACTGTATCTCCGAATTCTCGCTTCATTCTCTCCACGCGATCCATCATGATCGCCATCTCCAATCGCACATCGTGCAGTCTCTTGGCCTTCTTTTCGATCATTTGAGCGACATTTTGGCGCTGTAACTCCCATAGTTCTGCCCAACTGAAAGGCTCCGCATGTATCGCTGGATCATCGTGCTGGAGACCACGCAGCTCGGCATTACGTTCAAGATCGGGTAAAACAGGCAAATGATTACATACCTTTCTGCATCTCTCCGCCTGCATCACAATATGGGCTAACTCTTGAACAACGTAACTTTCTTGCAATACTACTCCGTCTGGACTCCACCAGATATCACTGAGTTTAGTACCATCAAAGTGTGAGTCAGAATCGTCCTCGGCAATATTGACTCCATGGACAAATTCTTGCCAAGCATGTCCCCTGAGCGAACCCGCGATGTATTTGCCGATAAGCATGCGAGCGACAAACGGAAGTTGCATGAAAAACCCTCGGAGAGTACCGGAGACGTACAAACGGTTTATCAATTGCTGAGGGTGCAATTAAATGTGTGACTCTGTTCCACTACAAAAATCGCATACCAACTCCACCGTAAGATCTTGCCAAAAGTGCTGCGACACTTCAATGTCTTGGACCGCCTGCACAGCGAGCTTCAGGCGAAAGCAACAATACCTAAGTGCGAGAGACAATTCGGAATATGCAGGCTCGTTGGAAGTGTATGATAGTGACATATTGCATGAAGATTGATTAAGATAATGGCTGAATATCAGGATTTGAGTGCAATCTTCAGACTCCGCAATGCGTGTCTAATCGGGCTGAAGTAATGACAAATAAACTAATTGACTGCTCACATGACATGAGAACCCAATGACTATACTCCGACATACGTCTTTGACACAACAAGTTAAATCATACTACTCAATAAGCCATTTCCTCCATGTTCTGTAAATACCGATTCGCCGATTCGGCAAGCCTCCGATACAAAATGGCCTGTTTTGTCCAATATATCTTGGCACCATGCGCTCTATTTTCATCGGTGCGATTTGATTTCTGTTGAAACATCATCGCTCGATGCTCAAAATAATTCTCCGTCCATTGACATTCGGAGAGAAGAATTTCAACCTCCTCATGACATCGGTCTCTGAGGGATTTTGCACGAAGCCAATGCACACGATAAACTGTAAGGCGCATCAGAGAAGGCGATCACGCTGAATGGCAACATACATTCGCTCATCCAGTTGTCCACTTCCGTGTCGCCGGGAATGTCGATTGACCAAAACCAAGCGAGCGATGCGTTTCGCTGTCCATGTGCATTTGGGTCGGCAATTGCGGATGTCACTTTGAGATCGCTATGCTCTAGTGGAAGATAGCGCCGCAAAAGCTCGGCGTCTGCGCCGAGTGAGATTAATTGCTGCCTAGCACAGCGATACACTGCTGCATGTTGGCGAACAACATTGTCCACACTTGATACCTTCGCCCACGCGCGAGTAGTTGTTGCTTGACTCTTTGCGTGTCGCACATCATTTCGAAAAATGATTGCTTTGTCAACGAGTGCGAGGCGAACTTCATGAAGAGCGTCGTTTGCTTGCCCAATCCGCAGCTGCAATTCTTCCTCCACCAAATAGTCAAGATCAAATTCACGGCATCTTTGTGCTCCAATGACAGATGGCAGTAGCATAGTACATGCTTCCATGTTGTTCGCAATGGGTGTGTAATCTTCGATACTGCCGACGAGAGCTGGACTGTCTGCATCATCGGTATCGGTAGACCATCCGTCCGAGACCTCATGGTCAATGTCGTCATCGGCGTCCAATAGCGTGCCGACAAATTCGCGAGCGGTGTCATTGAATCGCGAAATATCTGAAACAATTTGATCTCTTTTCCGCGCAATTGATAGCAAATATGTCTCGGTGGAGTGTGCATTTGCATCCCGTTGCTGAACGTTCAACGTTATTTGGGATTCTTCGATTCTAAGGCCTTCTGAAATCCAACGAATAGAACCATGGCGTCGCCGAGGATTCGGTGCCGATGATTCGAGTAGATCTATTTCCTTTGTTTTCACCGTCGGCGCTACGAAGACATTAATTATATTTGTTTACGCTCAGCTGACATCATCACCTCTTTCCATTTGAATTTCGTATATGTCCATGATAGCGGGGTTCCGTTTGCGGCCCTTCATTGCTGCCTCTTCAGCAGACAGCCACAGCTGTCGTTCATCATCTGGCAGCGTGACATCCAGCCTTTCGAATGCAGTTTCAGCTTCGGCTAGGTTGCGTTGTGCAATTTTGAACTTTCGCTGGATAGACCGAGCTGTCCCTCTGTAAGTCAAATGGGGTATTGAGTGATAGGCTGTGAGACTGACCCATGCCAACCATCTTCAGAAAGTTAGAGTCATTCATTTGGTAATCCAGCAGCTCCTGTCGATGTGCGGATGACATTCCACGTGCCGATGATGAAATGACATTCAGCGAAGACCATAATGTTTCCATGATCTCTCCATCGACTCGTCCTGCCCCTTCAATAAAATGAGCGCCATAACGAGCCAGGCATTCTTGTCGATGACCATGTATATGCCACGCCCCAATGGCTGGTACAATGTCGATTTTGGAGGGGAGGTGAATGAACTGATTGCTTTCGAATCGCCGATGAAGATGCTTCATGTATTGGCAGTTGATGTCGTAGAATGTTAAAACTCGCTGTATACCTCTCATATTGTACTGCATGGTGTGAGCAAGCGCATAATCCATATTTACTTGCCTGTGCATCGTTCGTCATATCGCCGAATAATGATCGGTGGTTCAAATGATCACTCGTACCTCTCGCCCTTTTGGAAATCTACCATGGAATGTGGATAGAAGCATCCATGCCTTGCACATGCGCTGCCGCCGATGCCAGTAGCCTCCAAATGCTGCCGATCGGCATTTGCTCTATTGACTGCACGATGCTTATTGCAATCTGACCGCTATCGGAGATATTTCAGAACAAATCGCTTTATAGTACGCAACTGCCCACCGTGATGTCGTTTGGGGATGCAGAAAGAAAGTGCTTATATGGTTTGCGAGCAACCATAAAGCCCAATCCGTCCATTAGCGACACGTCATCCTCGGGCGATCGGCAATGCATATGTTCGGCCTTGAAATTTCCATCCATAACGATGGTGCGCGTATACTTCCAATGTGATAAATCGACTCCTGTTTCCATAGGCACGTTGATTCCTGGTTGTGGACAGGCTGGACAGAAAAGGGCCAGCGACCCTTGTTTCGGCATGTCGGCTTCAGCGTCGCCGCCATAACCGTGCCACTTGAGCGATTTCAGCAGTCGCCATTGCCTTGCTACCCTCATAAGCTCCCGATATCGATCCTGTAAGAATACCCTCGTTCATCTCATACGATATTAAGTTAAATAAGACACACCTGTACCAAGTGGGGAAATGCGTTGGAAGTAATGCGACGAAGCTTACTGTAGTAATTCATGGCCGATGTCCCGCACTCCACATTATCTCGGAGAAAATCATCCAACATGTAAAAGGTGAACACAGTTTGTGGATTTACGATGCTCGCAGAAAACAGCTGTGCTCGAAAGAGTTGCACATGTTTTTCGTCGGCATCGGCACATTCACAGAATGTAACATTCCAGAAGTGAACTCCAGTGGTGTCGATGACTGTCATATGCTTGCTCCCTCCAGGTCGTCTCAAATGCATTGGTGTATCTGCAAAATCCGCATCTTCCCATTCATTGTCGTTGTTGTCGGTGCCATGATCTATGTGATCCACTGATGGACATGGCAATCCTCCATGACCAAGGTAAATTCGTGCTCCGGCCTTCCAATCTTCAGTTGGATGTCATACAAATGAATATTATGTAGAACCTACCAAGTGTAGTGAAGAATCATCAAAAAACTCACCGACCCATTGCTGCACCCGATGCAGCGGATGCCTGATATGCTGTTCCCGACAGCAAGCCGTACAGAATACAGGCTGCATCCAGCAGTTGGTACATCGATATATGCCTTCTCTGCAGCATCCTGCAACAGAGCAAGTACGACCACTTGGAGGTGCCTCCATGTCCAGCAACATATTCAAATACATGCTCTGATGGGGCAACCAATCCCGAAGAAAATCATTTTGAGACTTAGACAAATATCAGATCCATTATCATCAGCCTGAACAATGTGTTGAATTTACCTTCTGCTTTGGACGATTCACATTGAACTCTGTGGTGACATCCATGTTCATATTTGCTACTCAGGCTGGCAGTTGGGCTCGAGACGGGGAGCCAGAGTAGGATTTCATGGGTGAAGACTGTGATGATTTCGGCACTGCATGTAAATCCTTAGTTTGTTTGAGTTTCACCAATGTTGTCTTTGGCCCTCTAGAAGTTGTTGTTGTCTTGTAAACAACTTTCACTGGGGCATTGTATGCTACCTTTTTTCCTTTCTTTACCATCGTCGTTGGAAGATAATCAATGAGATTGAAAACACCTCAAATGCTGCTTTACGGGTGAAGTTGTTTTCGACATTTGAATTGATTTGTGTCATGTGTCCATATTACGTGACACCATGGATTGCAACAGTAATCAATGATACAGGCCTGACAACATATTTTTCTCTCCTGGGCAAAATACCATCCTAGTGATGATATTTGAGCCAGTTTTTGCAAATACTCCTTCACTGCAATGGGGATATGATAGTGTTTATGCATGCACTTCGATCACCACTACCTGTAGAGAGATCTTGATTGCCGAAGTAGCGAGAACTTAATATTAATCCCATCAGAAAAACAGAATTTGAAGTAAAAATAGCAAACTTAAAAATTGATCCCATCAGAAGGCTTTCAAGGGGGGTAAGCATGAGTCACCGGCAGTGTCGTCTCTCATTTCAGCAAAAATATAAGTAGGGTTTGAACTTGCAAAATAAAATACAAGTCCTTTCCACCAATTTGTTGCTTCACTTCGTGCTATCTGTTCGAATATGCCACTTACTCACTTGTCGAACGATGAACTTGAAGTTCTCAAGCGCTTTAAAGAAACTTACCGGGAGGCTAAGTACAGAGATGCTAAAAAACGAGTTATAGACGACGCAATAAGAGAGTTGAAGCACCTACCAGCAACAGTGCAACTACGCAAGCGGGAGTGGAAAGAGCGAACGAAGGTAATTTTTAAAGAAGTATATACGGTACTTCTTTTGTACACGACCGAGGTATCGTGGACAGAGGAAAAGGTTAAGCCCAGTGAGAAGACTTACGAGGGCTAATATGGAATAGGTTCAGAGTAAAGAGCAAAGGGT
>JBBPUM010001015.1:0-11308 GCA_038094695.1 Chiua aff. virens | reverse complement strand
TACAAATATTCATGAATTATAGTTGAATTGTTTCAAAATACCTAGAAAATACATAAAATTCACCCAATTCTAGGGGGGTACTACTTAGTCTGATACAATTGCAAGTAATTTAAGAAATGCTTGGATTTCAAAGTATTTGTAAGTATTTTCTACAAAACTGATCCAATTATGATGAATTATCCAGGGGAGGTTTTTCCTGATGTACCCTAAAAGTGAGTGAATACAGTGCAGTGCTAACAAAACTTCGACGCAATATGACGTACAGTTCGTTCGCCTCCAGACACGCCGGTCGTGCCATCCAAGAACTTCGCGTAATCGAAGTCGATGAGAAGACCGCGTCGAAACTGGTGTTGTCGGATAATGTTTTCTCTTTGAATTAACCTCGGATCCAACTCAGATTCGTCATCCTCAACAATGCGCAACGGCCAGGTCCCTTCGAAGAAATACATCAGAATATTATTGACGCTGATATCCCGGTGAAGAATACAGCAAAGGACGACAAGTCGTTCATGGACTGATAACAATATTAGAGGAGGTCAGTACGACATGTTGGTGTGCTTACTGTCTACAATATCAATAAGCACGCTTAGAAGTTCTTGTTTACAGGAAAAGTGGGTCAAGGGTTCGCCGATGGGGGAATGGAGTAAGCGGCGATGAATCCGAGTCTCGGGAGGAAAGGCGCCATTTTCGACAAAGTGGCTCGGTCGTTGCAGATCCGTCGAATCGTCCTTGTTCGATATTTGGACAGTCCACGCTGCTTCGAGCACGGGTACCCCGTACGTCAATCCTCTCTCTCTCATTCTCACTAGCATATCTTCTTCAGTCGTCCTGCGCCCAACGCGGGTCCAACAGTCCTTAACGACGTATCGTTTTCCATCTGTAGGGTCGGTGACGACAAAGCAAAGCGTGGCTCGACCGCGGATCATCGCATTGTAAAAAAGTAGCGACTCGATAACATATTTTTTGCCGCCGACGATGACGAACGGCTGGGTACGCAGACGCTTCATCCGAGGGATAGTAGTCGAAAAGCAGAGAGTCAGGTCATAGCCGAGGGATTCGGGGGGGGCCATCGCCAAAACATAGAGTACACATACAAGGACAGATGGATGGCGATGGATATTGTACCCGCGGGAATGATTAGCGCCAGCTCGGTCGAAAATATGAAGGCGTAGTGATTGGTTTGCGATAGACAGTGCGATGACGAAGCGGCGGCCGGGCTGTGCGATGAATATGGCGTATGCTACCTTGGTGAGCTGAAGCCGTAAATGGTTGGAGTACTCCTCAGACGTGAGCTCGAGGAAGGACGCAAGGTTCCGCCACAAGAAATCGTAGTTAGCTTCATCGTGATCGTCAGGCTGGAGGAGGGAGATGTCGGGCTTCAACTGCAAGTCTGTGTCTTCAACGCGCTGTAATTTGGTGGATGATTCTGCGGACCACCGACGTTGCATCCGTCCCAGACGCGCCGTACGCCCTCTCGTCCGACTTGACGGGCCAGCATCCGCGGGCTGTAAGTCAGAAGAACACTGTGCGCGGATATAAGCAGTGATATGGTTGAACCACGTCACCACTGCTTGTTCCTCCGACCCAGCCTTCGGTATGTGCGTACCGTCCTGAGCGTCTGTGACGATAGACCCTTCAACATTGTGGTATTCCCATGTAACTGTTAGGCTTCGGCGTCCCCCCTTCTCATTCACGACGTGCCCTTTCCCTTTCCCTTTCCCTTTTCCTTTTCCTTTCCCTTTTTGTTTCCCTTTTGCTTTCGCAGGAACCGGCTGTTTCACGTCGGAAACGGGGTTGCGGAGGATATGAGGGAGGTGTTCTGGGTCCCAGGACTTGGATGGGATGTGATAAAGGGGTCGTTTGTGATGCGTTATCGTAGCTGGGTCTGGAGCAGTTGTTTGGTGGGGTGGGAGACCGTCGTAAGGGTGCAAAATATAGTGGTACTTAGGATTTTTTGCGTCTGGCTCTACAATCGTAGCATCTTCCAGCTCATTGGTGAGGTCTTGTTTGAGTGGCAATGCACTGTAGATTCTTGCCGAAGTGGGAACCGACACGGTTTTGAGTCGGTAAGGTGTTAAAGAAAGGGAGGTCACGGCGTTACGAGGAGGGGGTGTACGAGCACGCATCGCGAGCACGAAAAGAGATAGATTGCAACTCAACGGTTTCAACGTGCTCGGATTGCTTAGGAACTCCGCGGCTTACATTCAAGTTACAACTACTGGAGTGCGCATGAGGGAGTAAAAGAACTCTTTGTTCCAATACTTATTCAACCAAAAATCCGTAGATAACTCATAGCTCGTGTGCGGATTGAGTCGCGGATTTGCTGTTTTACCGAAACAAGGTATGAGGTGAGCGGGCGAACGAATTTGGGACAAAGGGATCACGTCCCCAATGCGTGATCCATCTCTTCGCGTGGCGCGTTTCAGGTGGTACAGGCCGGAGGTAGCATCGGGTGTGGGCGGATGATTGAAACGCTGCAGGCAAAAAACAAGACGAAGTTGAACAAGACAATGGCCTGGAGTTCTCGATCAACAAAGATCTGCGAGGCCCGTTCAAATGTGAAGCTTACCGGTGAGCCCTCTGGCCGGCCAGTCGCTGTCGGCTGCCTCACTGGCTACTGCACAATCATAGCGTCCCGAGGGGTATTTTGATGACGGGGGAGTGACGACCAGAGTTTGGGCCGGTTCCACAGATTCGGTGTCCAAACTGTTCCAACTTCTCCCCTGCACTCGAACTTTCGTCCAGACATGTACCTTATCCGTATCGGCGAGGATGGTATGTAACTCGTTGGCCGGCCTTCGTCCCGTGATGGCATGCGGCTCGCCGTTCAAACAGCGATTGAAGTATCTGGAGAGAGCACCTCGAAGATCGGGCAGCCCGAAGAGTGTGGAAGCCTCTGAAAGAGTCATCCGCAGAGAGGGCTTGAGGGAAAGGTGAATAGCTGTAGTAGATGAGGCAAAAGTTCTGAGCGGTTTTAGAACATTCGGATGTAAATTGTTGGCGGCCGTGAGCTCACGAGCAGCTTGGAAGTAGTTGACCACTTTACGATTCGGAGAATAGTAATGCAGCAGGTTTCGTGCTTCACCGTTTGGCTCATGGTCTTCCTCGTTTGCATCATCTTCCCCATCAGAATTCTCATTATCCGGCGCAAACGCAGATGCGATCCTCGTGGCAAGGTCAAATCGAAAGCATCTATCCATTCGATCGAGGTGCCGGGCGATCTGTGAATCATAATCTTGATTGTTTCCTGCACGCGCCGGATTCTTCACCTCGGTGACGTGCGCATGTTCCGTAACGTCAGCACTCCACTGCATGACGGCGCCTGAATCACAGATAGCAGGTACAACGTGTTGTAAGAGCTCTAGTTTGGGGATGTGAAAGTGGTCGGAACGGGCACCCGCAGCGATGATGGAATCTTTGTTATCGTGAAAGGTTTGTAGCGCAGTGTCCAGTTGCTGCAATGCGTCATCATCAAAACGTGGCAGTTGAGCGAGATATCGAAAGTCCATCAGGGCCCGAATAGCACTGAGAAAGCGTGAAGGAACTGCGCCAGCAATGACGCCGATGATATAACGCTGCATTGAACGGTGATCGCGCCCTGTTACCTGCTTTAACTTAGATACGCCTTCCCTGAATCCACGGTATCCAATAAGGGTTTGAAGAATTGAAAAACGGTAATCGATTTCCTCATCTCCGACAACGATAATACACCACTGTAAGTCATGATCAAAGAAAAGTCTGTGGAGATGATGGAGACACTCTGGTTTGAGGAACCTCGCAGGATCTGATAAAGGCCAGTCGATCCAAACTGGTTCATCGACACCGTTAAGCCCGAGAGACTTTGCGAGCTTGAGGAATTGGATATAGTCATCGGGACTACTTTTTGAGCACATTTCACGGATCGCGTTCATCGTCCTGGCCGCAGTTCGACGGGGATGACGAATAGCATCGCCAAACTCTTTGTGAGAAGCGGTAGATATTGAAGATGACTTGGGGCTCGTGCACGCAACCAGTCCTTGCTCGGGGGTATCAGCAATATATCCAGCGAGGGGCGTGAAACAGTAGCGCAAATTGCCTACAGGATCACTCATCATGATCCCAACGGACGCCGCGATTTTTAAGGGACGTAAGACGAGATCTAGACACCTGTGGAACAACCTATCGGACAAAAGGCTCCGAACTCGAGACTTCTGATGGATAAACGAAGGGACTGGTAGAAGGGCAAGGAGGAGGTAGGCATGGAGTGAACCTTTGCTGCAAATATCCATGTCGATGTTAGCGAGGCTGATCAACAAGGGATGGGCCATACGATTGCTGGACATGATAGATATATTTGTTTTGTCCGAAGACAAAGTAACGCCCAAAAGCGTAGCACCGGCTGGTAAACGACTCTATGATGAAGAAAATTGGACAATGAATCGAACGCATCATCGATCGTACGTACCTGTAGTTCCCAGGCATGATCTCCGGACAGCCATTCGTCATAGATGCGAACTGCTCGAGCGGCCGTTGACCAAACTTTTCGGGGGACAAATGATATGTGGCGCTCAAAAACGGGATGACTGAGTAGTGATTGGATGCATTCGATCGGGTCCCGATAGTATAAGGTGACTGCGCGTTTGGTTGGCACCGGTGTGCAAAGCGAAATAGACTTCCAAAGCAGTCCTGATGGTAGCATCTCTGCGGACAGTCGAAGCCGCTTCGCCGACCAGAATGATATCGGAAGGGTTTTGATCTAGCCAAGCAACGAAAAAAACTGCGCGTCAGATGATAACAGATAATGAAGTAGGGAAAACTCACCAAGTCAAGCTTCAAAAAACTGTCTATGCTTGCCATGCTCAACCCTGAGCGCAGAAGCCAGGATCCAAGTTGCCAGTCCTCTTGAGAGGCAAATGGATAAAATAAGTTGTCGTGACGCGAAGAAGCATACTTGTCGGAAAAGAATTCGCTCATAAATGTCTTACCTCCAGGAAAAGTTTCTGACGCTCCCTGATAATATTCCACATTCGAGAGGGGATCCAGGTCAACAGGCATATCAGACCCTTGAGAACCGAACTCATCAGAGTGCGAGTCAAAATCGTCGCCAGCGAGGGCTTGATGGTCAGATGTATCAAAATGGGCAGTGGCATGAGGTTGTTGTGGCAACTGGCTGGGTTCTGGGAAGGAGATATTGGAGTGCTCAAGCCGGACCGCAGAACTGAGACTCGGACGACCACAACCACTTGAAGGCTGGTTCATGTGTTGGAGAACGTTCGTTTCATTCGCGAATCGCTTGCCACATTCAGGACAGAACGCAATTTTCTGAGCACGTCGAAGCTTCTTCTTCACCTTCGGCATTAGGTTTACCGGAAGTGCTAGATTTACTTTCCGTGAGTGTATTGTCGCCGGCAAGTTCCGACTACTGAAGCTTAGCGGAGTCTGCTCATACATGCCACCATTGGCGCTGTGTTTTCAAGTTGTATGGTGTATCATTCCTCCAAGTCTTACTTTCCCCTGGTCCCTAAACAAGAGTCCATTGAGCCGATGTTAGGACCTAGCTATGTCTCCACTGGCTTGGTAAGTTGTGCCAGCTCTCACCGTTTGATTCGAAATCGCGAACATTTCCCAATTCTAGGACTCGGGTCAACCTTCTGTCGAAGAAATCCCCATTCCGCACGATTCATCTGAAGCGCAATTGTTATTAGCGACCGCACGAATCGACTACGGGATATGTGTTACCCAAAAGGATCTCGCAGACCAGCTCGTTCAACGTGATCTATTACAGCTTCAGTACAACCGACTGCAAGTTGAGCAAGCATGTCAAAGACTTGTCGAGGCGGAGTACCGTATTGGGCATGTACACTTGGTGATGAGAAGGTGTGGATATTATGCTGTATCCTTGAATTCCGACTCTGTGCGTCACGCAAAAGATGATGATGGTGCGTTGCTCTCTAATACCGCCCTAAGCTGTGCGGATTTACCTTGACGCATAAAATAGTCCATAGCTCATGTATGACTGGCTCTTCAGGTCTTACCGCACAATAATCTGTTGTTTTCGTACCACCGCAATTCGATCTGCAGTCGCTAGACGTATCATACCGTTCTGCTGCTGTTTTGTGTGCTTTTTCCCCCCAAAGTCTTATCGGTTGTAGATACGTTGTGCTATTCGATATGTATTCTCCTTATGACAATGTTGCATGATCGTGCCCCCAACAGATCAACTCACGTCATCCAGTGTTGGCGGATCAAAGAAGGAGGACGCCGAGGATTGAAATACTCAGGTCCGATGGTAGCGCGAATGAAGACTTGCCTCCGACGGGCTGTTAAACCAATGCGCGTCAGTTCCGTTAGCCCTCAGGCTTGACGGATTGGGTTTGATGAGCCGTGAAAAAAACCAACGGAAAGAGTCTGGACGAAAGGACATCATCCAAACTGTACAGTCGTCAGTACGATGAGTGGCATAGAATCTATAGAGCTATGGGAAACTTGGCCCCTGAGACTTACTATGTCTTTCACACGATGCGGTGCTTTATTCGTCAGTCCCACGTTTACGGACTTGCTACCTGAGGCGACTCACTGACTCAGTTATCCACGAACAAGATATGGGATTGTCAATTGTAAAGGCAACCTTCATATCGAGGCGAGTCGTCCCTAAAATGATCCATATGTTTTGTGACGACGACCCTAGGACGTCCGCGACCTCATTCTGCACATCACGGTCGAGTTTGAGGTAAGTAGTACGCTCCCCTTCTTTCAATCGTTATATTGAGCATTTAGTCCAAAGTCGACGCTCTCTTCAATGATACAGGAATACTCAAAGCAAGATCTCGCCCTATCACCCTTCCTCGCTTCCACCACAACGAACCCCGATCTTCCCATCGTGATTCCCAAACGACTCGCATATACCCTTCCACCTCTCCACCTCTCCTTCCAATCGTGCATGCCTTGCCCGCGCGCCGGGCGACCAAACGCATGTGTACTTTGTACTCGATACCTTCTTTCCGGGGCCCATTAGTGTTCGAGTCGAGGAGAAGAGACGTGTCGGAGCCCGCACTGCGTGTGTGCATTGCTTTTCCCATTTGAATTCCCCTGACACCGTTTCCAGCAGAAGGTGCTTTCGACTCTCTACTTTCCTTCCGACGGACGGTTAAGAACAATTCTGCGATGCTATCCCACAGAGCAGTATATACGACCGATGGCGCGTGGTTCCATTCCTTCCGTGTCTCCTACTCAACTTCATCTAGTGTCCGACAGAGGATGGAGGAGAACTTATTGTCTGCATCATTGACTACAAGTCCGGCATCGTCATATACAACAAGCTTGTCAAACTACCCAAGACTGTCGCCGACTATTTCACAAAGCGCCTTTCTTGCCTGTTTGTCTGGCCGAACACTCATTGTCGACATGCCACTTGTGACGCCACGACAGCCCTCTCTCAAGTCAGATCCTGAGTCCTCGTCATTCTCGCACCCAAAAGCAGTCCTATATCCATCCCTGTCGACTACTCCCTCGAGCCCGATCCCAAAGCTCTCCCTCTGGATTTGTCATCCGCTCTGCGTCGATACCGCATTGATATACCACCACCCCGGCGGTTGATCCCTCAAACCTGGCTTACCTAACTCACTGGAAAATGGCCTTATCGCGAGATCCAGATGCACGGCGAGGGCGGATGTGATCCCGAAGAAGACATACACCCTGTAGATCTCCCTTGACTCAGAGCCCAAAATGGGACCGGATTCATGGAATTCAGGATGGGTCATGAGTGCGTCTTTAGCGGATCCACGGTGCCAAGGCGTGAGTTGACTGGGTATACAAGCAATCCGGAGGCATTGGAACGTGATTTGAACGTCATGTCACCGTTTCTGTTTCTGAGTGGGGTTTCGTTAATATTGATTTTACAGAGTTTACACTGAAATTGTCCCCGAATGCACCTGTCGTGGATCTTGGTGCACAAAACGGCATGCATTGAAGTTACAGGATACTGTCTGCCACGGTACCGTCTTTCCGTGTGAATCTCCCCCTACAGCGATAACGACGTTCGTAGTAGCTCGCTATTCCCGAGATACGATGGCAGAACGACGAGGATCAAGGATTGATCTCTACCGATAACGTAGCATGCCTTCGACATGCCAACCTCACGATTACTCGGGTTCAGCTCGAACACACCCGTATGTCTTATTGCCAGTCCGCCACACAAGGTATAGCAATTTTCACTGTTCTGTACTACTGTGATACCATTACAACCGTTCGCATTCTCTACAGAACACTGTATTTAGATCATCAAGTGTTGCGCTGAACCCCCGTCCACGGCCACCGGTCACCCCTGATAGCAAGAAACGATGTTCAACGCCCATCCGGTACATGTTGCTGCAAGCGGAGTGCATCTCTCTTTTTGCGAGTCAAGAGGATCACTTATCACATTTTCACCGTGGGGTAACTAGTTTGATGTCAGTCTCTCTTGATGCCACTTGGTGTGCTGATACGGCGTTCAAGCGATGAGAGTCAGACACTGGGAAAACGTTGTTGTGTACAGTTTCGGGTGTCCGTACGTAGAAGCCACGAAGGTGAGTCTCTGTGCTATCTAGTCTCCATGGCTCATCTGATCCAAAAACACAGTCGGTGATGTCGTCAGATGTGACATGGCGTCACCCACTTATCCTCCTCGGATGTGTCGAATCACTCAGAAATTGTGTGCAGAAAAGCGAGAAAGCTTCTCTAAAAGGTAAGCTGTTAGATGGCATTGCGAAGCTCGTACTGGTGACGTGTTACTGTTAGGGCCTGCCATCTGAATCCAGATTTCTTGCGAGAGCTGGGCAGTGGCCAAACAGTCATTGGAACGAGAACCAGTCCATCCAAAGCGGCTTACGGTTGTCAATGGGGAGGACTGCAATGAGCTATGTGGCATTAGTGTTGATGGGTGAGTCGTTCTCGTTTACTCGTGCATTCGGCAATAGTTGATGGTTTGGTAGGGTTGTGATTGAGGAATTTATTTGGCGAGGGTGTCTGTGCTTGTCGGCATATGAGCAGCAACAGCGATGATATGGCATTCTAAATATGTAGTATGATCCATTCCACCACTAGTAGCCAACACAATTTATGTATAAATTACTTGTTGCTGAGATTCATGGTTTATAGCTACGTGACTTCAAAAGTTTCCTGCGAGTGGCCACTGGCAGTGCCAAAAATAGACTTTAAAAAGCTGGCACTCCTGTATATCTTGTGGAACCTGGCTGAGATGAATGGATACTATAGTGTCTGGATTGTCAAAATTGAAGGAGTCTGTATAGCCTACCCAGGATGCCTGTGTCTGTATAGCCTCTACATGCATATGTAGATCACCCAATCCTGGGAAATCTGTGTCTGAAAAAGGTTGGTTTGCTGATGGAGACATCGGGTACTGTGTCTCCTGTCACTAACCCTGCTCCCCCTTCTGCACATAGTTACGAGGTTTCGACCGCTTCTTCACCTTATCCGGGGGGGAACAACAGCTTGTCCAAATTTTTGAGGCGACCACACACATCCGCAGGTCCCCGAGACTGGCCTAGCGGGCTTGAGGCACGAACCCTGGAAAACTTCAAAAACCAAAGCAATCGACCAGTAAATCCCCCGCGACCGGAAACTGCCCATCCCACGCGTTCATCCAGACCTCCCGCGACTTCTCGCAGTGGCTTTTTTCGTCAACGTATCGACGAACCACCACACTTGGGATCGAGCTCCAGTATGAGTTCTAGCGGGCGCTTCAGCATTGAGAGTTCATCATCGCATCATTCGCACAGGAGTCTTTCGTTTAAGAGGGTAAATTTGGTAGATGTACAAGCGCGGGAGCAGGAACTCGCATGCATAGAGTCTACAAGTCGGAGGAACAGTGCGGGCATGCTTGGGCTCCCGTCTCAACGAAAGAAAGCCAGTGCGGAGCCCCTCATACCGACATACCTACATGCAAAGGATGATCAATGATATGCGACCCTTCTCCGCACCATATTGCATCTCTGCTTCACTATATTTAGTCAATTTTGGACCAGTCATGAGGGAACTTGGCCCCATAACTTACGACGCTCCTTTTGCACGTATAATTTGCTGCGTCTATTGTACTATCGCTTATACATAGTACTTAGAGCTTGCTGTAATTGACAATCACCGCACAGCATCGCTTCGACGTTCACGCGTTTACGCCAAGCAGTGTACACGTTCTCAGCTTCGATCAAAATACGCAATATCCCCTCTCAAGTTTGAACCTGAGGATGAGTTTTCCGTGGTTTAGACACGTTTATGACTGGCAGTCGTGCGTTCGTTTCAGTTTCGATATCGTTTGCAAGAACTAACATCATGTCATCCTTGTCTCTTTTTACTGTTCCCATCATCGTACATACATTCCAATGAAGTGGCAGAACGCTGACGGTACTACCACAGTGCAACGTTCGACCTCGTATGTTCGCACCTCTCATTCCCTCTCTCTTTTCTCAGGCCTATCCATACCTTGCCGTTCCAATACCACATCATTACTGATGCTTTACCTGACTCAGAAAACAATACTCGAACGTGCGACGGCTCGGATGCAAACTTGATGTGAGGTGGGTCATAGTCATACCCATGACCTCGTGGTCTGAGCACCATCGAAGTTCTCCCACCTCTCTCAGATCGCTCTCGCCAGTGGACTCCCGACTTTAATCCGTTGCAACTAGTATCGTAATCTTGGGTTATCCTGCAGCCACTACCTGGGCCAAGTCACGATGGTGTCCACACGTTTCCATGTGCTGTTGTATCACAATATCATACCATCCCGTTCTACCCGATCGAATAATTGACAGGCCGCCAGGACCCCTCAAATAGGCCTGAACTCCGCCTGGAGGAATATCTACGTGCGCCATGATTTTCTTCGCTCTTTTGTCGTCCTGGGTCTCATCGATTCCTGTGTAGCGCATTCCATCAGCGGCTGCACACCTATTGTCGCATGCGCACCGTGAGGCGGGGTAAGTCCTCATCGTCATCAATGGCAGCACTCATCTCACTGACACTCTTTCCCTGTCCCTGTCCCTGTCCCAAACCCAGTCGATACGTTCATTGCCCATCATCACCACTATCCTCACCATCACCGTCACTGTCACCGTCACCACCACCTGCTACTTCCATGGTACTACGCCTGCTACCATCAGCAAGTTGATTTTCACTGTGGAGTGTTCTAGAGCAATCTACAGCCCTTCTAGTCCCCAATTTAGGTCCAGGCTCCAGAACTCAAGCCAGTCACAATATAACTATGGATGATTAGTATCAGCTATAACAATAATGGAGTATGAGCATATAATCACTGCACATACCTCTAAACTCCTAT
>JBBPUM010001014.1:0-11316 GCA_038094695.1 Chiua aff. virens | reverse complement strand
ATCGTCCAGTGCACTGAGATCAATGCTGCCACTTTCCTCCACGCACTCGGGGCTCCGGTGCACATCAGAGTGTATCCAGGTGCAGAAAAACCGCTGTCACGCACTAACGTACCAAAGAACTTATCTGAGACTGGCAAGGACGGCCTTACCGGTGTCGTTGGACCGCCCTCCGCAGATAGCTCTGCCGTGCAGACCCGCTTCGCTTGCGACGCAAATGGAAGGCCCATCTCTGCATTAGAGGGAATGGCTAATGCTGTCAAGGAAACCTGGAGCGATGGTAGAGGTTGGAAAGTTACCGTCGTCTCGACTGGTCCAAAGACCAATCTCGCCATCTTCATCTCTGCGCATCCGGAGGCGTCGAAGACTCCGTCTTCATGGGCGGAGCTAACGATTTCGGTAACTATACGCCTACTGCAGGTGAGTAATGCGAAGCAATTATTTGACACTGATCTCATATATCTGCGGTCCTTTGTCAGAGTACAATATGCTGTGACAGTACGTGCACCTCTCCATGATGACAGTTGCTTTAATCATATCTTCGAACACAGCCGAAGCGTCGCGGATCGTGGTCAACCAACAGCACGGTCCATGATGAGAAAGGATCACACGGAACATCAAACTATCACCTTCATGTCATACGTTGTGTCTCTTTTCATTTGGTCTCTTTTATTCTATTCCCTTCCACTCTTTTTGCGACGCGGTTACATTGTTCCTCCTCCAATAATGATACTTACAACGTTCCGAATAGCTTGACAGTCCAGTGTGAATCCCCCGAATAAATAGTTCCAAACACAGAGTGCACACCAGTGGGGAAATTGGGTACAGTCCCGACCGCGTTCAAAAGTAAGCCTTGTTGTAGTCGATTAGCCATCCTGCTTGCTCTGGATCACATCCGGCACAATGGCTTACCGCAGCGTTTGGAGGGCTCGCTGCTCCACCGATGCTATACGAGATGAGACCCAAACATGAATAACAGGTGCACCCAACAAGACAAAAGACTTAGAACTCGACCACGTACATATTGAGTGGCCAAGAAGTGAAGAAAAAGGTGTACCGGTTCGTTTCTTTGCATATCTGTGAGAGTGCTTCGAGGTCGAAGATTTCACCTGGGGAAAGCAGAGCATCGTGAGAGGCGCTCTTGGGATGATACGAAGGGCGGTGTCTGAGATGGTCATGAGAAGAGGGCTTGACTTGCCTATGGGCATTCCCCACAGTCTTCCAGGAGGGGAAATGAGTAACGCCACTGAGCTTGCGAGTGCTCCTGAGTAGAATGCCGTCCTCACTTACCCGATGATAGTCTGGGGAATGGTGTGAGGTTGTGTCTTAAGTGCAAATGCGTGCGTTTCTCTTACCTCGTGGAGCTCTGGAACGCCTTCGGGAACCGGACAGCACTTTAATTTTTGATTTTGATTTTATTTTGGCAACGAACACGAACGTCTCGTCGATCAGTTCATGACCATGACCGCGACGTGCAAAGAATACACGACACACCTCGAAGGAAGGCTGGTCTGATGCGACAGCAGCAAAGTGATTATTCCTACAAACGATCAAAATTTCATTGAACATTGAAATACACAGGTAGAAGAAAGAAGATGTGACCACATACCACAAGAATCACTTCATGTCTTCACTCTGCTCAACACCCGCACTGGCCAAACACCACGACACCCGCACGAGCGAAGATGACAAAAAGACTGTCACTGTTGCGAATACCCAGGCCAGAAAACTAACACGTACAACGTCTCGGGCCTATCACACAATGCCGCCTTGTCTTCGTTTGACGCCGCGTAATACCTTTGGATGAACCCCATGCGGATGATGAGGATGTCTGCCTGTTGAAACGTCACACCTTGTTTCTTGGCGCATGCTTCGAGCTCGGCGACGCTGACTGGGTAGGCCGCCCATGGGTCGTAGGGAAGCACGCCACCGGAGGCGGTGTAGTGCTCCATAAGGTCAAGGAGGACGCCACGGCCGCAAATCCCATGGTTCGACCAGTCTGGATATGAGAAGAGAGAAATGATCACTGCCATATGGGAAAGGAAAGGACGGACTGTGGATACCGAGTTTGACACGTGCGTGATCAATCTCGGTAGGATCGTGAATCTCCATCTGGCCCTCAGAGAGGGATTCGGCGGGTGTGCTAATCACAAATGAGTCCGAGTCTGTTACAACCCTGCATGTTGAACGAACAGAAATATGATGTACGCACTTGTTGTAAAACACATTGTAGTCCAGCAATCCAAAGTGCTTGAGACCGTCCCACTGAGAGCCAGATTGCGTATTCTATGGACAACCCGATGAAGATCGGCTCGAGCGAGAGTGGAAAAAGCATACCATATGAATCACATCGTCCCTAATCGGGATCGACGGCCCATGTTTGTAAAACGTAGTAATCGACGGAGCCCGGCGTCCAAAGATGGGCTGCGTATGAAGAAATGCAAGGCCAAGTTAACCGTTCGAAGATAAGTACGTCAGAAAGACTTTGAGTTGTAAGTTGAAGAGTGCATGACACACCTTGGAGGGGAAATGAATTGGCCTATCAATCACCGCGGTCAGTCAAGGCTACGACAATAACCCGTCTTTGAAATCATCCCGAAGCTTGGGCGTACCAATTCAAAGAAACCGTTTTCCCGGACCTAGTTCAAAACCAGACATCACAGGAACATGACAATGAGCCAGCCTGAGTGTATTGAACGCCTCTCATGCACTTACCGAATTTCCTCTCGGGCTGCCCTCTGCACGACTTCTTCCGTCAGCATGTTGATCGTCCCTAGTTGGTCGTCCCTGCCCCACACGTCCCACGCACACCCGGTGAACGCGTAGAACTTGGGCAGTTCGTCAAACGAAGGGAGGGTTGCCGCTGTAGTCTCTGCCTTCAAGGTCCTGTGGTCGTGGGTGACAGGGACGGAAGCAACTGTCAGAGAAACAGGCTGTTCCGTCTTCTTATTCATCTTATCGGTCCTCAGAGAGAACATGCGCTTTATACGAGATGCCATGGTGGTGGGTGGGTGTCAATGAATGAAGCATCCTCGTATCAAACAGGCGAAGCCGGATATACATATATCCCCCGATCACGAAGAAGCATTCTCTTTCGTAGCATCACTATTAGTAGGTGGGGGAAATCAAGCAGAGTCTTTCAAACTCCGAGTAGCCTTCCCTCTCTCCGACATGCTACTGCAGAACGGAGATCTTGAAGTCTTCCACAACCCCTTGCACACAATCCGCTGGCAAATTCACCCATACGGTCAGTCATGACCTAATACTGAGCAGCGAAGGGTCATCCTCTCTAAGTCATGCTATCAAATATGCTTCCCTACTCAGAACCCACTGCCAAGTTCTTGCCACCGCTGGAGCTTCGCTAGACAGGCAAGTATATGGATAGAACATCTCATGATGATGCCAAAGTGGGCGTCCTGCCGCCTCCGATCATTGCGAGTCCGACTTCAAGAAACAGGCCTCTGCCACGGTGTACCTGCGAGTGGCAACATTGAATGTCAAACCATCATATATCAAGTAATTATATGTCTTTTGCTCAACTCTTTCTCTCCTTTCCAATCTTTTTTGTCTCCTTTCAAGTTTGGATCAGCGTGACACGAATTTTTACGATGTAACTGCATTGTTCTTCCGACGACGGTTGTATTTACAGAAGCTCCAAATAGGCTGTTGACATTATAATTGGACAGTGTTACGGCTGCTTCTTGGTTCCAAAACAAAGTGCACACTCCAATCTCGATCCTGTTCAACGGGTGCACGGGGTCGTCTCAGGCCAACGACCGTGTCTCGACCCCGTTCAAAAGTAAGCCTTGTCGTCATCGATTAGCCATCCTGCTTGCAATGGATCATGACCGGTACAATAGCTTGCCGCGGCATTTGGAGGGCTTGCTGCTCCACCGATGCTATACGGGGGAAGACAAACATGAGCGACGAGAAGAAACAGGCTGTAGACTCGACCACATACATATTGAGCGGCCAAGAGGTAAAGAAAAAGGTGTACCGGTTTGTTTCCTTGCATATCTGCGAGAGCGCTTCTAGGTCGAACATTTCACCTGTGGAAAGAGGAGGATCGTGAGACGCGTGAATAGAACACAAAGGACAAATGTCTAGGATGATCACGAGAAGGGGGCTGGACTTGCCTATGGGCATTCCCCATAATCTTTCGGAAGGGGAGGGGGACGAGCAACGTCAGTAAGAGTGCTCCTGGGTGCCGTCCTTACTCACCCGAGGATAGTCTGGGGAATGGGGTGAGGTTGTGTTTTCAGTGGGAAAATGTGTGTCATTCTCACCTGGTGAAGCTGTGGAACACCTTCGGGAGCCGGCCAGCGCTTCAATGTTTGATTTCAATTTTGTTTTAACGATTGGTGTGAACATGACATCGGTCAATTCATGATAATAACCGTAATATGTGGAGAATAGGTGACACACCTCGAAGGAAGGCTGGTCTGATGCGACAGCAGCAAAGTGGTTGTTCCTGTAAATGATCAAGATTTTCAATGCTACTAGTAGAGAGATAGCACAGTCGTTAACGTACCACAAGAACCGCTTCATGCCCTCACTCTGCTCAATACCCGCACTGGTCACGCCCATACGGGCAAAGAGAAGACCGTCAGCATCACAACGCCCGCGCCAGCCAAACTCAATCACGATACTCACAACGTCTCGGGCCCATCACGCAATGCTGCCTTGGCCTCATTCGACGACAGATAATACTTTTGGATGAACCCCATGCGGATGATGAGGATGTCCGCCTGTCGGAACGTCACGCCTTGCTTCTTGGCGCATGCTTCGAGTTCGGCGACGCTGATCGGGTGGGCCGTCCATGGATCGTAGGGAAGCGCACCACCAAAGGCGGTGTAGTACTCGACGAGATCGAGAAAGACGGCTCGGCCGCAGATGCCATGGTTCGACCAGTCTGGATACGAGGAACGACCATGAATGTCCGTCGTGAGGAATAGACAAGGGAAAAGGACGAACTGTGAATGCCGAGTTTGACACGAGAACGATCGATCTCGCTTGGGTCGTGAATCTCCATCTCGCCCTCAGAGAGAGACTCGGCGGGCGTGCTGATCGCGAATGCATCGGTCACGGACCTGCAATGAGTCGAAATATGATATACGCACTTGTTATAAAATACATTGTGGCTCGTAAGCCCAAAGTGCTTGAGACCGTCCCATTGGGAACCGGATTGTGTATTCTAGTATGGACATCCAACACAGCGATTCAGAAAATTAGTACGAGAGGGAGTAGAGGGAACATACGATATGAATCACGTCGTCCCTGATTGGGATCGACGGCCCGTGCTTGTAAAACGTCGTAATCGACGGGACCTGGCGCCCAAAGACGGGCTACATATCAACAAAGACAATTGCGAGTCGCGAAAACAAGCTGCGTCAGAAAATATGCTGTAAGCTGAAGAGTGCATGGCATACCCTGGATGGGAAGTGAATCGGCCTATCAACCAACACAGTCAGCCGAGACCATCACAATATCCCATCCTTGAGATCAGGCAAAATTTAGACATACCAATTTAATGAGACTGTCCTCCCGGACCTGAATCAGACGTCACAGGATCATAACGTTGAGCCAGCCTGGTATACTGCACACTTTTCACGAACGCTTACCGAATCTCCTCTCGCGCTGCCCTCTGTACAACTTCCTCTGTCAACATATTGATCGTCCCCAATTGATCATCCTTGCCCCACACGTCCCACGCACATCCTGTGAACGTGTGGAACCTGGGCAGTTCGTCAAACGATGGGAGGGTCGCCACCACAGTTTCGGCGCTGGTCTGGATCGCGGCGGTCTCGGCATTCAATGTCTCGTCATTGTGGGTACTATTGCCAGTGGTTGGGGAGACTGGCGCAGTGGCAGCTGTTGGAGAAACAGGCTGGTCTGTTTTGCTTGCCTTATCTGTTCTTAGGGAGAACATACGCTTTACCCGGGATGCCATGATGGTGGGGCGGGTGAGAGATCGAGTGTCGGTGCTGCAAAGCTAGTATGTACATATATATCGTCGAAACTCTGCGAAACATAATTGCAACTAGAATAGGTTATAGATACCGCCAGGTTTCAAAATCCGAATTACCGAGAGAAAGTACAAGCAGGTGGGATAGAATTAGAAAGGTTGAGCCATGTGAAGCGTACGATATTCTCATCCCTTCATAGCAGGAAGAATGAGTTGCCTCTGTGGTCTCCGCATCTGCACAGAGATTCAAGATAAGACATTAGGTCGTCGCTACATCGGTCAGAAATACTCGGAGCTTCCGTCACGCGGTCGGCTCCTGTGCTTTAAAACCTACTCCATGTACCATGTCACCTGGATTTCTTTCATCTCCGATCGATCCTTAAAGTGCAGCATAAGCGAGAGTATTTGATGACTTAAACTGCAAAATGATTTTGCTAGTACGCTGTGCACCAGTGGATATCAATCGCATGGTGCTCCAGAGCCGGAACCGTTATATCTGAAGTGAAGGTTAATCGATCTGGAACAACACACTAACTCTATAGTCACGGTAGAATTGACGAGTGATTTCATTTTCGGATACACCAGACAGAGCGAGGTCATAAACAAGAAGCGTGTAGATATATATGCGGTAAGAAAAACGCGGCGGGGATAAAAAAGGCACACCGATGTTTCGACAAGTGCTGGGGAGTCTGGTCTACGAGACACGTGTATGAAGCGAAAGGCTTTTGCGATTCGTGCACCACGCTTTCCAGGCTGCGTCAACTGACAAGAAGAATGGGTAAGCAAACGAAAAGAATAATCGGGGAAGATACTGACAAAAAGAAGACTTGAACGAGAATAGCGCCGGGTCTAGCAAGGGCAGCAACAAGGAAAAGTAAGACAGTCAGCTTGAGGGCGAGGTGATCCAAAATGCGTCACGAATGGGACTTGTCCAAACAGAGCTGCCAATGGGAAGGTGATTGAAGTCGATGGTCGATATCGAATATATGTGGTCGTGTTCACTGCTGACAGAAAACACGTCTCGATCGTGAAGTGAGAGGAAATAGGCGGCGGTGGAATGAAGAAAATAAAAGGGGAACTAGGAAGCCGATGAAAGCAGGGGGTAGTGTTTGGCGTCGGGGAGAGTTTGAATCCCAGCTGCCACCCTAACCATCTACCACACCCCTCAGAGTTAACTCACTTTTCATTTTGGGCTTTTTGTCCGTACATTTCGCGCGTACGTGCTGTGCATGTGTCGCTGTCAAGCTTCAAGCGAGCTTAGGTCTCAGGAGGATTATCGCGACTCGCCAACTTGAATCTTTGGGGGCGTGGTTACACTACCCTGCCTATCTTGGATCAAGACACCCTGGAAAATTCTCAAAGCTCCCAAGTCAACCACTGGCGTCGTCTAGTCGAACATGTCAACAATATTGAGGTGGCCATCGAGGCTATTGCAACTTGAAACGGAGGTGGGAAACCAAGTTCACTCCGTCGGCGAATCCCAGGCCCACGCTGGTGCGTATGTCTCGGTCACATCCAGAGGCATCCGATACTATCATCACTGATGTCCTGAAGGGACTCTCAGACGTTGCCCTGCCACTGGTCGCTAGTTATTCCAGTACCTCTTCGAGTCCGCTCGTGCACGTTCAAGCATCTCGTCCGGGCTCAGATATCATATATCATATTGACTACCTGGCATACAATTTCATGTGGCAGAGCAAGTCAGAAAATCCTCTACACGACCCATTGTAACGGAGCCGGGCTAGTCGGACGTGCGGGGTCCTGGTCAGGCTCAAGGCCCCAGTCAATTATCATTGTCTCGGATGTTTGTGCTCGGTCGCACGGCTTCCGTCGGCGTTAACTGCTATTCCTGAAATCAGTCTCACGACCGGTCATACGACTTGCTATCTACTTCCTAAAGTCGGATTTAAGGTCTGTGATTTGCACCTTCGATCCGAGCCCCCATCTTCATCATAGTTCTGCATGTTTCGCCTCTTCCCCTCGAGCTCCATGCTGATACTCATAGCAGCTGGCGCTGTCATTGTCTTTGCAGCGTCCTTATACAAGGAGCGAAGGCGGAGTGTCAGAGGGTTTCGTCTTCCCCCAGGACCCGTTTCCCTCCCTCTTGTCGGAAACCTTCTCAGTATTGATCCGAAAAAGCCTTGGATAACCTATACTGACTGGAAAGCTCTTTATGGTTTGTCCTGGTTCCCCTTTCTCTCATAATTTAGCAGCACCCGATTCTCACCTCGTCGCTGCAGGTGATATCTTCATGATCCGTGTCCTAAACCAGGATATCATCGTGATCAACTCGGAAGAAATTGCCAAGGATCTTCTCGAGCGCAGATCAAACATTTACTCGAACAGACCCTACCTTGCTACAAGGGTTCCGTGCGTGATTACTTGTAAAAATTGGTATACTGATTCGATGTACTCTCCCAGGTATGGCTGGTCCTTCAACTTTGGGTTTGCTCCATACGGCGACCATTGGCGCACGCACCGGAGAGTCTTTCATCAAGCATTTAGAGCTGAAGCAACGCTTGCATTCCGACCCGCTCAGTTGAAGAAGGCTTATCAGCTTATTTGGATATCCTCAGTGCACCTCACGATTACTCCGCTCATATTCAGAGGTGCGTATCGCTCATCCAACTATGTATTCGTGCTAACAATGGATTTTCATCCAGGTTTGCAGCGGCTGTGATCATGTCGATCGTGTACGACTACGATGTTGCACCTGACCATGACCGTCTTGTGGAGTTATTTGAGCGAGGAAACGCACTCGCGTTGGAAGGCCTGACGCCCGAGACCGCATCCATCGTCGAAGCATTCCCGTTCCGTAAGTCGCTATCCTAGTTGTGCTAGCATCCCTCTGCTGACGGTACCTCAGTCCTTAGTCTACCAGAGTGGTTTCCAGGGAGTTCATTCAGACGCAAGGCGACGATTTCCAGTTACTGTGCCACTGAAATGATAGAGGAGCCCTTCAAACACGCTAGGAAGCGCGAGGCCAGTTTGAAACCAGTTTGGCCAGAAAAACGCGGAAGTAGACTCATTAAATACAGGCCCTTGGTAGCGATACGTCGGCGGTGGTGTTCGATCTTTTGAGGCGCATCAAGGATGTTGATGACCTATCGCAACTTCAACTGATTAAAGACACTTGTGCCACGGCTTTTGTAGGCAAGTCTTGTACTGATAGTTTGAGATCAGCTGGTATGCTGATTTGTTGATCGATTGATATCAATAAACAACAGCTGGTGCAGAAACGGTCAGTCTACATGCATATCAACGTTGTCAATCAAAGAGCCCCTTTCTAGACGACTTCGACGTTGCTATGCTTTATGCTTGCAATGGTGCACAATCCTGAAGTGCAAGAACGGGCCCAAGCAGAGATCGATGCGGTCGTTGGTAAAGACCGCCTTCCCAACTTTGATGATCGACCGAGCCTTCCATACATTGAAGCCGTCTTGATGGAAACAATGAGACTATACACTGTTGCGCCCCTTGGTGAATCTTTCCGCCATCACAATGTTACTTTTATTGAGTTGCATCACCAGTGCTTCCCCATGCTGTTACCACCGATGACGTTTACGAAGAATTCTACATCCCCAAAGGTGATCTCAATGCTAATAATACAGATATTTCCGCTGATGACCTCGTTCGATCACATAGGATGCACAGTGCTGGCAAACATCTGGTCGGTGTAGCGATTGTCTTCATAGTGCACGCCTGACACGTACGATTGTGAAGGGCCATGTACCATAACAAAGATGTTTACCCAGATCCAGATGTCTTCAAACCCGAACGATTCTTTGTTGACGGCAACCTCAAGGAAGACATCAAGTTTACCGACAGCCTGTCGTTCGGCTTCGGGAGGTGTGCATTTAGACTGTTTTTCTGCCTCGAGGCGTCTTGTCACTGACTATACTCCTCAGACGCATGTGTCCGGGTCGTTACACAGCCGATGCTTCCGTTTGGGTTGGGGTTGTGTCGATTTTGTCTGCGTTCAATATAAAAAAGGCCCGCAATGAAAAGGGGGAAGAGATCGATTTTGAACCAACGTTTACACACGGGGTAACTAGGTGAGTGTTTGTTACCAAGGTGTGGACCCGAATCTCTGACCTCTTTGCCTGTCTTCTAGGGCACCACACCCGTTCCCGTGCGCTATTACACCGCGATCACTGAACAATGGCATCCGCGAGCTTTGTATCGTCATATTTGACTCTGAGTCGGGCTATTGAAAGGTCGGCCAACTCGATTGACAAGGGATCCGGTTACGAAGTCATTCTGTAGGATGGAGTGTGATAACTGTATTGATGAAATAGAGTCCCGAGAAGGTGTACCTGTGTGGAGTGCAAAGAACCGCAAGGGAGCGGCATGACGAAAGGAGATGTGAAAGTGGAAGCGATGAGTATCTTGCCATATGGGACCAACACCGCCATCGGATCATGGATCAGCGCCAGCAGCATCTTGAACCCGGTGGTGGGCGAGTAACTACAAAGATTACAGTACGACTATATTGCAGTTACGGATAGACGCATTGCCACCGCCAACAGATAACTTGACTCTGTTTGCATTACAACGAGGATGGTCATCTCCACGATGTCCCATTCAACCTGACTCAGGTGTGAACGAATGTCTGTGGTTATCTAAATGATCATGAAAAAAAGATTTGGCCAGCGCACAGTTCGTAAAGGGTGCATACGACGGACAAAACGTTCAAAGTCGGGTCATAGGGCACCCCTGAAAGACTAGAACCCGTTGCGTTAGATCTGAGACGCGACCAGCAAGCGGTCACGCACTAATGTAGGGGGCTCGATAGCATCAGTTCGTGAGTTCATTCTACGCGGCTTTAGCAGAGTATTGGGCCTGCCTGCTCGTTGACCTGTACAAGTCATCAACGTACAGTCAATCCAGGGTAGAACTTACCGATATATTGCAGATCTGATGTCTGCGTTTTTTAAGCAAAACTCGAGGCAAGGAAGGGCTGGAGAGCATAGCAAATTCTTACAGCTTTGATGTGCAGGGAAACGTCGGGATGGGCATTAATAATGGTCACAACCAATCGCAAGCCTCTGAAAATGAGTGACACGACGGGGATAGTAGGGTACGGGCGAAAACTCCACGGCCTGTTAATAACTAGTTAAAAACCTCGCCTCAAAACCGGCCAGTACTAGTTATTAGCAGTTATTAACGTCGGGTCACGTGATAAAATTTATCACGTGATCTCTTTTTTGGTGCTCGCTCTCGCAGCGGCACTGCCAGCCAAGTACTACCAATCCCAGGCGCCGTCTTCTCCCTCGTCAATTCCACTACTAGTACCCACGGCTTCCAACTGCCTTTCCGGGACTGGCTCCCTTTCATTGAGAACCTGAGTTGCA
>JBBPUM010001013.1:0-11321 GCA_038094695.1 Chiua aff. virens | reverse complement strand
GTGGTGACAGACACCGGCCCATCGACTTCAGGGTATTCAGAATCTAGCTTGGGCTTGTAAAAGTCGTACGTGTTTGTCATGTGGTTACCATGAATGGCTAATAAAAATAGGCGTCAAATGATGTATCACAACCAAATTTGTCAAGACCTACGTTCGATGACGACTGGGGCGTTTGGGCCAATAAGTATAGCACATGCACCAGCACCACCCGCAGGACGTGCAGCTCCCTCTGCATAGATTGCAATATCACCAGCCACGACAATGGCATTCCGGCCATCCCAGGATGTCGACTCGATCCAGTTGACGGCGTTGAAGAGGGCGGCAGTAGAACCATAGCAAGCGTTTTTGGAGTCAATACCCTCAATGTCAAAGTTTCCGGACTCTGCGAAGAGGTCCATAAGGGTAGTTTTGACAGACTTTGACTTGTCGATGATGGTCTCAGTACCGACATCGAGGCGACCAATGGATTTAGGGTCAATGTTGTACTTTTCAAGAAGACCGCTGACAGCTGTTACATGGCATCAACGTGACGGTTAGAACATGACTGGCTACACTACACACCGTTCAGCGCAAAGGAGTTGATGTCCTCGCGGTCATCACAGCAAGCCATGTATTCCTGGCCGAGACCAATGGTGTACTTTCCAGCTGGCACGTTGTCAAAAGCTTCGAGGTCAGCCTCGGAGATGCACTGAGGGGCGGAAAGTGAGTAAACAATAAGACGTCGCGTGAACAAAGCATACCCTGCGGGGGAAGTAGACTTCCATGGCAAGGATGCCGACATCCCTTGGACGGGGGAGGTCGTATTGCTCGGATTCGACGACGGGTACAGGAGGGATGGCCATGACTTTTGGGATGAAGATGAGGGAGGGACGTTGATAGGAATAGAGGGAGGGTGAGGCTTAAATACGTCAAGACAGCAGATGCTGTTGATTTACATAACTGTATTTTCATAAAAGTATGGTACGATTATCTCAAGTGGCGTGTTTCACGTCCTTGAAAAAAAATCGACAAAAATTTACCTCTTTCGGTTCTGAGACATTTCAGCTTGTGTGCCGGTCTATACAGGCTCCTTCATCGCTTTGAACGTTCTAGGCAACGTTCTGGCACCCCACGGGGTCTGTACCGGATGCGACCCGATGTCTGAGCCGACAGCAGTGCATCCAATTGTTGCCCAAGACAGACACAAATAGCCACAGCTTGCGTGGCTACGGGGGTATGTTCGGACTTGATCCCAACTAAACCAAAACCAAACGACAATGTGTCTCGTTCCGAGTCTTCCTGGAAGATGGACCCATTTGATGGAAGTCGTCGGTCCCCTTTCCCATGGGCGTACTTCTTGTCCGCACAAACGCATATCTTCATATGGACAAGCTCTTCTTCCTCACGTCTTGCTTAGCGCTGCGTCCCCGCTATGAATTAGTATAATTGAGGTATAGTGGCTCCAGTAAATTGTCAGCCTCCGGATCACAACTCGGTCAGCCGCTTGGCGGTTCAATACCCTCTCCGTTTTGGGCGCTCCCTTCCCCGTCAAGAACGTTCCATCGACTTATCGGCAACATGAAAGTCGACGTGCCGTTCGTCCCCTCCTCTGGTCACAGCAACCGCTTCCCGCCACGTTCCCCGCCTAACCGGCTAAACCTCTACTTCCCCCCTGGCGGACACACTCACGATCGGCACACAATCCCACCGGACCGACTCCACATCTCTTTCTCTGATCCTGTACTTGTCGCAGCAGAACAAAGTCTAAGGCTGTCCAACATTCCCGCCCAACAGAATCAACCCCAGTCATCCACCGTCAAAGATGCTACAGCGACCAGGACCATCAAACTCGGACCCGTTGCATTCTGCTTCAGAGGCGGGATCTTCTCACACAGGCTGCGCGATCACGGCAACGAACCCCCTCTCGTCGCCCAAGCTGTCAAGACGGTAGCCGCTGCCACCTCCGGACCGAGGCCGGCCTATTGTTGGAATGCCGAGGCTCAAGCAGCGACCCCCAACCCGAGTTCGTTGAACTCATTGGACGACGACTCGTACGATATCTGTGAAGTTGTAACCGTTCCCGGCGATATCGATGGCGGAACAGGCAACGCAGACAGGCTTGTCTCCGAGAATAGGTACATTCACTGTCAGCCTACGGCGTTTTGCTCTGACGATGTCAGTCGATATGGTCTTGGTTTGACGCCACTCGCCAGCGAACTGTTCAAGGAAGAGCTCTACATCAGAGGTTACCTCAAGCGGCCCGCGAGTCGGCCACCAAACGACCTCACAGCATCTCGAAACTCGATAACCGGCCTCATGATTGTCACCCGCAAAGTGTTTTCAAAGGCCCTAGGGCGCCGTCAAGGACGCAAGGTCGCCGAGCGTCTCAAGACAGCACAGGTAAATGCCTGTCACCAGCAAGGTACGAACCAGACCACACTGCTGACCGATTTCCAAGGACACGGCGGTGGCGTCAGATAACGGACTTGACGCACATCTTCCCGAGAATCGGATCTCGATCTGCGTCACCCTTCAAACTCAACACACGGACGGCCAACAATCACCTGGGACGGATAGCAACACATCGACGTCGAAGTCGTTCGACCTACACGAGTTTTCATACCTCACAGCACTTACGACACCGCCTTCCTCGCCTTCGATGATGCTCGATGGGATGTCATCCAAGAAAGCGGCCAATCTTGACGAAGGCAATCACGCGGTATGAGAAGGAGCTGTGCCCCATGACACACGAATGTATTGAGTGGAGATGTATCAGTGCCGCGTGGTGTCCTGCGACATCAGTGCGGGGCCTTGACGAGCGATATTTGCATGTAGCTTCCTGACGTCACTGTATTGGCACTCCAGCAATCATGAGTTCATGATTAGATGCGATAAGATGATGAAAATGGCATTCCTGAGCTATCTCGTGGTTGCATGAGGACTAAAAAAATGAATTACCCCTAGATCTTGGAGTGGAGGGGGCGTGCCCAACGCATGTCACGATTAAGTTCCTGATCGAGGACGCGTGGGGTCCAGAATGACTTCAATTTCATAACACGTACTAATGCACGATCCTCATCTACTTCTATTCATTTCTCGTGAAGCCGCAAGGACCCTTCCAAACTGAACATATACCCAGCGGCTTTCGCCCGCATCGAGTGCCAATGACTCTCATTCTCGATACAATACGATTATCTTTGCTATTGCCTCGTGTTTATCAGAGGTGATTGGTGGATCACTGCCATGCCATGCGTACAACTGACCTGAACCTCATGTAATATCAGTGGACTCGTGTTCGTGCGCTGGTTATATCTACATCGGAAGCGCATCGATCAAGAACTCACCAACTTCCGTCGCCTCCTCATGTCGCAAGTCGTTGTCGATATGTCCGCTCTGACCCTTGAAGTCACGCCATATTGTTCACCATTCGACGACCGCGACGCCGACCTCACTCTCCATGCCTCCGATGGCGCACGCTTCGCTGTTCACAAGTTATTGTTGACCATGTCTTCGCCCATGCTGAAGCGCTGTCTGACGTTGGGATCTTCTTCGCCCTCTCCGGCGTTCGAGGGAATGATCGTGAGGCAGGAGGGGGGACGGGATACCATCGATCTCGTCGAGAACGGCGTAACGACGGAGCGGGTCCTCCAATACTGCTATCCCTACACCAACCCCGTCCTCGAAAACCTCGACGACATCCAAGCCGTGCTAGAGATGATGCGAAAATTCGGGATGAAGGGCATCATGAACCGGGTACGGAGTCTACTCACCCGACCGTCCTTCCTCGAGAACGAGCCCCTGCGCGTCTTCGCCATCGCGTACCGGTTCGGGTTCGAGGCGGAGACGCGGCTTGCAGCGCGGTACACCCTCCGATCGCCCATATTCGGTCCGTACGTCAAGGAGCTGGAGCACATACCCGCGTCGGTGTACCACAAGCTGCTTCAGTACCACCGCAAGTGCAGCGTGGCCGCGTGCTCGCTTACGTCCGATTTTTCGTGGTTCCCTGGGTTTGCGTCGCGCTGGGTGTGGTTCCAATGTGATGATTGTATTCACCACTCGCTGTCGTGGCCGCTTGCGGACGGGAAGATCTACGAGGTGAATGCGTGGTTCATCGAGTATATGGAGCGGGCGCGGGAGGCGCTTCGGGAACGGCCGTGCGCCAAGGTGGTCACGGACCCGTTGTTGATCGCAGAAGCGCTGGAATCGGCAGGGAGGTGCCACACCTGTCGGCCAGCAGCGTATCTTGATCTGAGCGTTTTCATCGGGGGTCACTTCACCGCAGAGGTGGACAAGACGACGGAAGCGGTACGTGTGCCAAACTTTGTCCAGAGTGTCTCAGTCGGACTAAACGTTGTTTTAGGTTGAACTTGATATACCCTTCTAGGAGTATCTGAATCAGGTACAATGGGAAATGAGTGTTCAGATAGTTGGCATCATGTGCTATGTATCACCTACCAGTGCATTTTCTTTGGGGACTCCTTGGCAATCAACGGGAATCTGTGTTCTAATCTATAAGACAGTCGCATCGAGAGGAGAAACAGTCTTTGTTCGCCTCGTGTTCACGACTTGCCCAGCCGGAGTGTGGGGTACTTTTTGACTCCGACATCATCTTTACAAACAGGTGGTTTCCAGGACTATTCCTCACTAGGTGTATGGCCAAATATCGGTAGTAACCTTGTTTACAAGTTTCATACTGACCTGAATAGCGCCTCAGCGAATAGAGGGGTAAGGGACCTTACATGTAGCATTGGCATTGACATGACGGGAGCAGATAACAAAGATGGGGCAAGGAGACAAGAAATGTTACGTTTAGAAAGAGTTTACCACGGCTGCAGTTTTTGCACAGCCGCAATTGTCCCCCTTGTAAACAAGGTAATGTGGCCACCGTGATTGTCACACTGTCGGAACATTCAACATTGCTGCCAGAGACCATCAAGCAAGTTGTGTACAAGGCAATGCAGCCACTGAATCGCACCGCGACTTCTACCGAGTTTCCCACTGGACGGACGGTAACGTATGGCATGTTCTGGATTGCAGTAGCTTGGTTAGTCTTATTAGACTCTGCCACAGCCAACAGGTGTTAGACACACCTCGCAAGTCGGGAACTCCGAGGTCAACGAGAGACCTGACTCAACATCGTTCAGAGATTATCGTTCAGATGAGAGATGAAATGGTCCACTGTTTGCAATGGGACGAAACAGGATTTGGTCACTACCTCCCATTCGAAGTGTCTGCAGCGGACATCGAGGTTGCAGTCGACGCTCTCAAGGCCGCCAGCCTTGTCCAATCAGATGGACCTCATCTCCGGTTCACAAGTTATCCTGTCAGTCCGTCCAAAGTCGGGACTGTGAATGAGAAGAAGCGTTACGGGCCTCTTAAGGATATCGCCGATGTGCTACAAAAATTAACTCTTCTTGATGGACGCGAGGCATCATGCCAATTCTTGCAACAACCCGACAATTTTAATGAAGGTGAAACCTATGGTGCAAATTTTAAGACAGACGCGCTACTCAAGCTCCAGCGATCAACAATGCCATCATCATCAGTGCAATCTTCAGCTATCCCTGTAGCAGATCTCGCTGTTCCTTTTGAATATAAGACAGCTCGAAAGGATGCTCGAGAGGTGAGCTAGTATCCGCTCTCTTGGTCGGCTCACTCCACTTACACGCACCAGAACCGTAAACAATTGTTGGGCACGGCTGTCTTCTGCATGAATGACGATCCCCGTCGCACCCATATATACGGTGTATGTCCTAATTTCCTCCAACGCCCACCCCTTTCCCGTCTTACGACTTCTCAGATTACCGTTGAGGACGATACGATGGCCATCTGGTATTTCTCGCGGTCGCACTCGGCCAAGTCCCCAGATTTTAAGTTTACTGAGGTGAGGGAAATCACCTATTCGATCCGTCTGCAGTTTTAGATGCTGATCGACCGGACTAGGACTGTCGGACATACATTAGAGTCATGCTCTCGTTGATGTTTGCTACTGAGAAAGAACTTGGTTACGATTCAACCATCCAGCGTCGCCTGGACCCCGTGACGAACAAGCTTTGTTTTGTCTACGACGTCGGTGGACGTTACTACAAGACACAGAAGGCGATCTTCGACCATCGGAGTCTATGCATAACGGGACGTGCAACTCGTGTGTGGGAGGTCATTGAGGTTGCGTCATTCGACGAGCTTCAGCCACTTGCGGACTCACGTACGGTGGTCTTGAAGGATGTCTGGCTCGACACTGGGTCGATGACTGAGGGAGCCATTCAGGGGGAAATATTTGCTGATCTCAAGAAGATTTCCGATGATTTGCGAGCAGGAAAGGAACCAAAGGGTTTTGAGGGAATGGATGACGAGTCGAGGGGGAGACTGCAGGAGTGCTTGCTGGCGCACCATTGGCCTCGGTACTTCCTTACGGTGATCCGTGAATGGCAGGGGATGACGTCGAAGGAGGTTGCCGAAGCAGCTGCACCCGACTCCACACTTTTTGGCTCGTCACCTGTGGCCGTCAAACTTTCGTCTTTTTCGCACGCTGACCTCTCTCGGATGTCCCTGTCTCAACCGAGCGACCTTCTCTCGCACAAGGAAAAATCGTTTGTTCGTCGTCGTTGTCCCAAGCGACAATCTCGGCTCGTTTTCAAGGAAGTGTGCGTGGCTTTGCACGATGTGTCAAAACTGGTCGATGTATTGACAACGCTGTCATCCTGTGTGTTTGGTGAGACATTCCGTTCGCATTGTTGCATTGCCTGAGTGCTGATCGACAGTTCAGCTCTGCAACTGATGTTCCTGGCTGGCTGGGTTCATCGCGATATCAGCTCAGGCAACCTTTACTGGTTTGAGGACGAAGGTGGCAAAGTGCAAGGCATACTAGCTGATCTAGAGTATGCCAAGCGCTTTCATCCATCGGATGGAAAGGGTAGCTCAGACCCAAAAACGGTGCGTATGATATCGTGCACCTATTCAAAGTAGAGCTGACAGTAAGTCAGGGAACAGCTTTTTTCATGGCCATAGAGATCCAGAAGCAGGTCCACTTGTATATACCTCGCAAAACTATATCTTTTCAGGAGAGGATGGCGAACTCTTTCGCGGGAAATATCAGCCAATCTGACAGGCATTTTGTTTTGCACAATTTCCAGCACGACATGGAATCCGTCTTCTGGATCCTCCTTTGGACCATATTAGTGCGCTTTCCCTGCGACCTTGGTTCCAGCAAGGAGAGGTCCGAATTCGCAAGCATTTTGTCTGAGATCTTCCAGGACACGGACGTATGCAACCCGATACGTGAACAAATGTTCACTCAAGATGGACATTTACGTGATCTTCTCGCCAACTACCTTGCTTCCCATCTTAGATTCTCTCAAGTTGTGAATGCAATTGATGCCCTCCGTGCCGTGTTGGTGGATGGCTATCTGGACAGAGGGTACAAGTTTGATGACATGTCCTCATACTCCTACTTATATCAGTCCTTGTGGGGGACGCTGAGTTTTTGTCAGCAATCGATCCAAGGAAACTCGTTGCCAGATCTGGTGCCATGTCGTACCTCGTACCTCAACTCTGATGCCGCTCGGACCAAGATAGCCAATCTGCCGCTTCAAATCAACAAGCGAAGGCGTAACCAGCCCGGTGCTGGAGGCGATGATGATGGGTATGAGCCGATAGCATCAAAGAAGATGCGGGGGCAGGAGAATATGGATGAATTGTAATATGGGACTTGGTGTCACATCATCGGGAACCAAAATCTGTCGGTGTCCTGTTTTTCCTTGTAGTTGTCTATCATTACAAACCAACGGACGTCATGACATTGCATTGGACCTCGGAAGGAATAAACCATGTAGACTTTGGCCACGATTTCTCAAGTAAACTGACCTCGCTAAACCACCATGATATCGACGTCACAATTGCCCATTCTAATATTAATGACCCCACGTACATGATGAGCATCAGAAATTAGCAAATTGCTGACTCACACTTCAACCTCTTCCAGCCTCTCCAAAACCGATACAACGATTTGCTGATGGCCCCCCGGGCCCCCCGGCTCCCAGGATGTTGTTGATAAGGCCACGGAGAGAGAGGGGGCGAGCATAGAGAACCATGCCAGGAAACGGCGGAAGAAGACCCACACACGAGACCAAGGACTGAAGAAAGAGCGCTGTGAACGACACCCTAAACAACCTGGCAAGCCTGTTGATAGTCGTGCACAATCTATCAACAAAGCAAAGGAGGTTCGCCATGCGATAACTTCCATGCTAGAACAAGGTCAATTTTGATCATCCTGCACCGCCCCATTGTTAACTTTCTCGTCAAAGAGCGGTTTAATAGCGTCGAAGCTCGTTTAGACCGGTTGCGGACAGTACTTCCTCTCATTCTTAAAGGCCGTCAGACTCTGATCCAGGGCGGCCCGAAGAAGAGAAAACCAGTAGGACAAGGAAATGAATCACAGCCTTCCAAGGCTCTCGTGTGGCAACTGGGGGACCTTCCATGGGGTAATGGAGCGACGTTTTCTCGTAAAAATCGCGATATTATAACGAATTCTTCTCACATGTGCCCGGATAGGAATTGAATCTGCTTTGGTACCAGCTAGCAGACCTCGATAGAAGAAGCCAGGATGACAATAGCAGGTAATGAGCCACGGATAACGAGGACGACGTACCGAGCGACATGCCACCACCACGCCACCATTACAATGTCGTCGAGGGTGATGGCGATGCAACTTTGTGTCACCATACCATCAACGACGACGGTTGGAACGGCAGGATGTGATCGCAAAGATTACTATGGCGGCACCGTCATGCAAGGTTCAGGGGCTGGTCGGTCCGGGTTGATTAGGAGCTAACCGTAACACGAGTTACGCGGCGCGGAACAACTTGGACTAAACACCGGTTTGGACACTTGCGGTCGACACCAGGCGATAGCGCCTGAGTCGAGACGCATCGTTTTCCCTCATAAATAGTTTGGCTAGTACATAGAATCGGCTAAGACGTAGTAAAGGTAGGCGTAACTCCAAGTTCAAGTTTTGCTCAGGCTGACGGTGCTCTCAGCGGTCTCACTCGTCATGAATAAACTGTAGTTCAGCGTACTCTTTAACTTCACCCACCCATAGTATCGTGAAGTGAATCCCTGCCTCACAGCAGCATATGGATCTTCCCTTGCGGGCGTACTAATACGTGACCTGCTAGAACTATCACGCATCTTCTCCCGCGTTTTCCCTTAACTGTTTCACTGTTCTAAACTGGCTAGGGTGCAACGGCAGGGATGAAAAATCCTTGCGCTACACTCTCACAGTCTCCCCCATTATGAATTGCCTTACAAATGTCTTATTCTTCACTCCTCCACAGTATGGTCAGGCGAACGTCTGCCTCGCGACAGCATTCGAACTCGCCCTTGCGGGTGTTCATGTCCATATTGCGTCCTTTGGACCTCTCAGACCCCGCATATCATCCCTTCAAGAGCTCATTGCTCATCGTCCCTTGCACTTGAACGGCAGACAAGTCGGTTCTATTATCTTTCACGAGATTAAGGATTTCCCATCGGCCGAGGAAGCCCTTAAGAAGCATGGTCAAAGGATACCTGATATTCGCCACCCTCACGGTTTCATGGGTGCTTTAAAAAGTTACACAAAAACGTTCACACTAGCCTTCCCTTGGACTCAGCAGGAGTACCTCGCAGGTGTCGAGAACTGCAAACGGATCGTCGAGACCATTGCCCCCAACGTAGTTGTGATAGACAAGAACTTCTATGCTGCAAGGGATGCCTGCGAACTCGCGGATAAAAAATACATGGTCATATTTCCAAACTCCATTAAGGAGATTGCGGCGAGGTTGCAACCTTACTTGGCTTATCTATGGAGATATCCTGCGTGCGTCTTGAATCTCGGTTTTTTTTATTTCCCCCCTGATGTTCATCCTCGCTGGGACTAGTATGTCTTCCGGATTTCCATACCCTCTGAAGTGGTGGCAGATTCCCTTGAACGTCTACCTCAACATCAGACATATCTTCAACTTTATCACCAACGTAAATGCCCGATCGATGCAAAACTTGCGTAGATCCCTTGGGTTATCATCGGTTGGCTATCGCCGTGACAGTGGCATAACGTATATCTGCCCTGCACTCGCTGAAACCGACTTTCCCTACACGGTCATTCCCAAAGAACTTCGCCTATGCGGCCCAATAATTTTACCTTTCGAGCCTCTAGAAGAGATCGACCCAGAACTGGAGAAGTGGTTGGACAATGGGCCGACTGTGATAATCAATCTAGGATCCCACGTAGAATCCGATGTGAAGTTTACGAGGGAAATGGCTAGTGCAATCCGCGTATTACTAGCCTATCACAAGCAAGAAGGATCCGACAGGCGGATGCAGGTACTCTGGAAGGTCAAGGCAAAGGGTGACGTTCAAAAAGTGATTGATGAAATTATCGGGTGGGAGATGAGAGAAGGAATGGTGCGGGTGGTGCCTTGGCTGAACGTAGAACCGGTGTCTATATTGCAACATCCAAACGTGGTTTGTACCGTTCATCACGGCGGTGCGAACTCATTCTACGAGGGCGTTTGGTAAGCTGTCTCGCTAGCATCGTTTGGGTACTATCCGTGTCTGATGTCGTTAAATAAAGGTCTGGCGTGCCGCAAATCATACTTCCTGTGTGGTATGACACATATGACTACGCGTCTCGCGTCGCGTTCTTAAACATTGGCATTTTTGGGAACAAAACGTGCGCGCCGGATGTTCAGGCCGAGGAATTTGGAAAAGCACTAGTGAGGGTCACAGGAAATGGACAGGAAGCAGTCACACTCAGAAAGACTGCACAACGTCTGAAGGACGTTTGCAGAACGAAGGGGAGTGGACGCAAACTCGCGTCTGCAGCAATCTTGAAAGAAATAGGGGTGAGTGGGTGAGCATGAACGCGTACCAGCATGCATATGTAGTTATTCGTGATGAGTCTGTAAGTTTGGAACGGCGTGAATTAATGTCTAAGATCTGCACGATTGATTGAAAGCTGTTTGGCAAGCGCACCGGGTAAAATTATTTTACCATTTATCTCCATTCGCATCACTTTCAAGTTACGGATGCAACAGTCGGACGACGAGTTCCATTCGTCTGATATGACATTGAGGTCTTACTGTGTTCATCTTCTCGCACCTGTAATTAAGTACCTTTAATCGTCTCTGCAGCTCGCAGCTGGTAAGTCCCGATTTATAAAGTGGAACCCACTATGATGCAACTCCGTAGACCTGCTAGCCTTAGCCTCAGGCCGGTCCAGCATTCTAAGTCGTACGACTCAGAGAATGAGGAGCGTTACTGGTCCTCCGCACTCCGTATCTCCCAGATGTTGAACTACCATGTTGACC
>JBBPUM010001012.1:0-11321 GCA_038094695.1 Chiua aff. virens | reverse complement strand
GCCGGTCCGATGCAGGCCCCAGGACTCTTCACCACAGCAGACGCGCGTGGTAAATTCGGTCTTGTGCATAACCTCGGCATTGGGGGTGCGGTGGTCATCAGTCTCCTGCGTCGTCCGGAGTTTTTCAAGCCTGGTGGTGAAGACGGACGGATAAGGTACGCAGCCGCATGCTTCTCTCCTCCTTTCCTGAAAAAATCCCTTGACTACCACATTCACTTACTAGATTGGGATACAATCATGGCTGTGAATGCAAGCCTATCACGCGTGCGGACTTGGACAAGGTGAAGTCGACAAAGGCGTCGCCGTACGTGCTCCAGTCTGCGAAGCTGTAAAGAATCCATCGGAGAGATCCTCACTGGGGTTGTCTTTGTACAATAATTTGAAATACCTTGTCGAAAGCTTGTTTGCATCACGTTACTATTTTGGGGGTCTCGACAAATAGGTTCACTCCGAGACTTTAGAGCCTACAAATAGCGCCGAGTATCATCATCGGTGGCGGTGCGAAGCACCAAGTCCCCGACTCCAAAAATATTCACATAGTGCTGCAGCTTGACCATAATGACATATATTTGGAGCTGGCTAGGGGCTTTTGGGCTGGGCTGGAGAAACACAGGACTTCAAACAGCCACCATGACAAGGCCAGTGAATATTAATGAATGCACCAGGGTGATATGATAGTATGTTCATAGTGCTCATAGTGTACTCATAGTGTGAAGTGTATCAGGGAAGCATACTAAGAAGTGTACTAAAAGTGTACTTGAAAGTATGGTAAAAGTATATCAAATCTATATCAAAAATGTAGTGAAAGCATGACAGAACTTTGCAGAAATTGTAGCAAAAAGTGTACAAAAAGTGTAGTAAAAGTATATCAACAGTGTATCAAAAGCATATTAAAAGTACACTAGAAGTGTATAGAAAAGTGTAGTAAAATATAATAAAGGGTAGCAAAGGTGTAGTGAAGAGTACTGAGAGTGTATAAAAAGAATACAAAGAAACATGGTAAAAATGTATGAAAAGTGTACCAAAGTGTAAACAGTATACAAAGAAGTGTAGTAAATGTAGTAAAGGATATCAAAAGTGTACAAAAATTGTGCAAAAAAGTAGTAAAAGTATAGTGAAGTATACAAAAAGTGTACAAAAAAGTGTAGTGAAAGTTTGGTAAAAGTGTGGTAAAAGTGTAGTAAAGTGTACCAAGACTAAACAACAAAGTGTAGTAAAAGTACCAAAAGTGTACCAAAAAGTGTAGTGAAAGTGTAGTAAAGTGTATCAAAAGTGTACCAAAAAGTATAGTAAAAGTGTAGTAAAGTGTACCAGAAGTGTACAAAAAGTGTACAAAAAGTGTACCAAAAGTTAGGTAAGGTTTAGTACTATTGCATTTAGTGATTTACAGTGAGGTGCAAAACTATTGCAATGTTTGACCACAAACTAGAGTATGAAGTATCTCATAATCAATTGTAGGAATTTCACTTTGCTTTGGTGAGAACAAATAAAGCACATACCATTGGCTACAATGTTGTCCCCAGGGTCATGTGATTTGGTTCACAGGCCATTGAAATACATCCATTTCAAAACAGTGATACCATTGCAATAGTTTTGCATCTTTTGATACCTTGGGTATATTAGTACTTGGTATAGCCTCCCTTTGCCTTAATAACTGCTTGGATCCTTCTAGGCATGCTCTCTATCAACTTCTGACACTCCTCAACTGCTATCCCCTCCCAATCAACTTGAACACTCTCCTACAATTCATGAATTCCCTTAGGAGAGGATTCATGGTCTGCTAGTCTCTTTTTGAGGTAATCCCAGAGATGCTCAATGGGGCTTAGGTCAGGAGACTGTGCAGGCCATACTATAGTTTGAAACTCCTACTCCTAAAGCCAATCCTTGACCTTTTTGTAAGTATGCTTGGGGTCATTATCCTGCTGAAAGATGATATCAGGAGAATCAAGACCATAAAACTGCAAAGAATTCAGCAGTTCATCCTTCAAAATCTGAAGGTAAAGGTCCCCATCCATCCTACCATCAATCTTAGCAGCATAGCCAACTCCCTGCCAAGTCATACACCCCCACATCATCAAAGAACCTCCTTCAAACTTGACTGTACCTTCCACCAACCTATCACTAAGCCCTTCCCCTGCCTTTTTCCACACCCACTTGTGCCCATCTGACCCTAGGCAACTGATTTTGGTCTCATCAGATCATACTACCTTCTTCCAATCCTCCAGAGTCCAATCCTTATGAGCATAAGCAAAGTCAAGATGAGCCTTGCAATGCTTGACTGACAGCTGAGGACATTTTGACTTGACCACAGCTTTTATACCTGTCTTCCTCAAGTGTCTGTGTACTGTGGAAGTGGAGAGAGGCTGGTTGACTATATTGGTGAGTGCTTTAGTCACCTGGACAGCAGTTTCTGCTTTTCCAGAAGAGATAAGGCAAATAGCATGAGGAATATTAGTAGCAGAAAGCTTAGAATGCTCTTTGGAGTGTATTCTGGATACGGTAGACAAATGAAGACCAGTAGTAGATGCAATAGAGTTGGCAGATTGACTAGCATCAAGCATAGAAAGAATAGTGTGTTTTTGAGTAGGAGAGGTGGATCTCATGATGGTTGTGGTTGGAAACAAAGATGTGTGTGAACTATTTCAAACTCAGGCATAATCCAAGTACATGTATTTTTGTTTGTATGGCCAAATATAATCACATAACACTTGATTTCATTCTGCTTAACAAAAGATGCAAAACTATTGCAATAGTATCACTGTTTTGAAATGAATGTATTTCAATGGCCTGTGAACCAAATCACATGACCTGGGGACAATGTTGTAGCCAATGGTATGTACTTTATTTGTTCTTACCAAAGCAAAGTGAAATTCCTACAATTGATTATGAGATACTTCATACATAAATCTGTTGTACCCTATGAGCACTATGATATTATGATCACTATGACTTGCTATGACTTCACTATGAGATACTATGACACTATGACCACTATGGCAAAAACCTGTATTTGCTGATTGGCAGTTTCACACCCACTAATCCAATGTGCTCTAAAATTTGGATGCTGAGGGGCACTGAGGGAAGTAAAATCACATTTAAAAAGTGACCAGGTCAACAATCACATGGAAATCAGTGTCCTTGTTATTGATCATGTCTTTTCATTGATGAGAGGCAGTCACTCTTAGTCCAAGAGTACTAGTATGCTAGCTGTCATTGATTTTCAAGTCACAGTAGGCAAACTTGCTAAGCAAAAATTCTCATTGTACTACAATATCATTACAGCTATGTATTAATAATTTACACAATTGGTGGATGTGTTGGTTGATACTTACTCTCTGTCTCTTGAAACTATAAGTTCAATTCCTGTATGTGTTTTTTAAATTTTTATTGCTATACAAATATGGCTATGTGCTACCCAAATATCCCCCTCATGTACATACAATAGTCATAGAATTCACACAGTTGTCCAAGTTGAGGTACCTAATTTCAAGGACTTTTGGCATTCATATCTGTTAGCCAAGAGTAACAGTCACATCAGTGACAGCCCAGGAAGTGCCTGGGTCAGACATTATTAGAGCATGCAACTACTAGTTTCTAGGGATTCCTGATACTCTTTAAGAGTGATTTTATCTCCCACAGTGGGAGTAGGTATGGAGCTGGGTGTTGATATTACCATCCAAATGTGAGCCATACAGCATCATAAAATTGCCAATAGTTCAAGGTTATTGATCACTATTAGATTGTTCAGAGGTGCTATCATATACATGTGTGGACTTAGAGAGAGCATCAGAACACTACAATAAATGTGGTCAAAAGGTGGGAAACTGAGTAAGATACTGTTTTTTTTATCATATATATATGAATATGATTCAGAAAAACTAGTACCATCCATTGTTGCTTAGACATGAGACAAAAATATCACATATGTTAGAATGGCTCTACAGTGAGTTGTAATCAATGGGCTCTTAAATCCTATATTGGCATCTCAACACCATCATCTAGTGCTAATGAGGCTTAAAGAAAATAATTTTTAATACATTTTTTCATATCAAGCATCATACAACTTGGGATTATAATAGGTAGAGAAATTTTTGACAAGAGACTAATTACAAAGAATAGTTCTAGATAACTCAATACACTTTATTGGAGTTGATCTACACCTGTGACAATATGCACAGATATATTTTAGACCTTCAAGTTGAACATATCATCAAATTGTGACAGTCATTGTTTCACTTGCTGATATTGAAGTTATCAGCTATAATACAATCAAAGTGTTATAGTGTATAACTCAAAAAAGACTTGAATGGCATACAAATAAGATTCTGAGAAATCACATGCATGGCAAGCTGTGTCATTTGTTTCTCATCCACAAAATTGAATTGAGGAACAAGTTCAGTAATCATTTTCTTCACTTTGTGAATTGCTTCTGATGACCCATAAAACTGAGTTGCTTTTGTGATTGGGTCTTCAACACCTTGTTGATGGAGAAAGAAGGAGTGTTCAAGAATAACAACAGAATCTACAAATGATAATGAGGATGATAATTATACTTGATTGAACACTGACCAATGCCTAGATGAAGTGCTGTACACCACTCTTTCTCTTTTGAGAAGGACTAAATTGTATGAGATACCATAATCAGATGAGATTTGAAAACAAGGGATCAATGAGATTACTTGAGATAGAGATTGTAAGGAATGTGATATGGTAGGGGTGGGAATAGAGGGCTTAATTAAAATACCATGAAATTGGTGAGAATGACAATGATTAAAGGAAGATGAATTAATCATACACTTTGAGACTTCAATATCTAAGGAGTCAGTATTAATCATGATCAAGTGATCATTACAATTATTGAAAGTGGGATTACAAACCTTCTGTGAAAATGAAGTGAGAATAAAACAAACACAAAAATTATGTTTATACCTCCTAATTTATTTGGATGAATTAAAAGAATAATGTTGAAATTCAGATAGTTGAATTTTATATGAAAGCTCACATCCTAAAAAACCTAATTGAATACTAGTAAAGATGATTAAACATATACTTACAATCTATGGTGATGAGACAGAAAGTGTTATACAATATAGTGTGAATTAGTATCAATTGAGTGAGAGAACAGGGACAAGAATAGAGGGGCATGGATCAGCATCCTTCTGGAAGCCCATTCACAATGAGAGCACTTACTGCCTATGAGTGAAAGGACAGGGACAAGGACAGAGGGGCATGGATCAGCATCCTTCTGGAAGCCCATTCACAATTGGAGCACTCACTGGCTATGAGTGAGAGGACAGGAACAAGGACAGAGGGGCATGGATCAGCATCCTTCTGGAAGCCCATTCACAATTGGAGCACTTACTGTCTATGAATGAGAGGACAGGAACAAGGACAGAGGGGCATGGATCAGCATCCTTCTGGAAGCCCATTCACAATTGGAGCACTTACATCCTATGAGTGAGAGGACAGGGACAAGGACAGAGGGGCATGGATCAGCATCCTTCTGGAAGCCCATTCATGATTGGAGCACTTACTCTCTATGAGTGAGAGGGCAGGGACAAGGACAGAGGGGCATGGATCAGCACCCTTTCACAAGTCTACTCACAATTAGAGCACCTGCTCACCTCAACATGTGGGAACCATGATGCAATTGCTTCCACCAAAATTTTTTCAGATCCTATCAATGTGTGGTACTTTCCATGCACTGCCTTGATGAAAGGTATCAAGACCCTGTAAGGTGTTTCAACTGACATAACAGCAGCTTTACACAGTATCTGTCAATCACCTCTTTAATGCATATTCAATGCAAAGCATAATATTTGACTGTTGTGTTGTCACAAGTAACATCTGTAATCCCTCTTCATTTAGGGCCACCACAGTCCTTTCAATCAGTTGTTTGCACCCTTCATTTGACTTGTGTAGATCTTTGTACTCAAGGTTATTTTCCACACTATCTCATTCATTTCTTGATACACACCTTTCAACTGAACACATGATTTTGGTGGATACTTCCTCCTTTGTAAGCTCTCCCATGCAGAGCTCTCCTTCAGCATACTATCCACATTGAGTTGTACCCTTGCAATTCTCTCTATCAATGATAACTCTTTTTCTTCCACTGTTAAAGCTGCAAGGCCATGTATCAAAAGTGCATCACATTTAGTGAAAACAAGCACAACTGGCACTGAACAACCACCAGACATGAGAACAGCAATATCTAATGCACCTGATCAATACTTACCATTCCCTGTGTCACATTCATCAAAGAACTTTTCCTCGGCAGTCAACACAACCCGGTGGTATTGATCCATGGGAATGCAGTACCTAGTCAATGATCTGTCATTGTGATGGTCTAAATGCTGACATCTATCCTGTTACCAAATAGCATGAATCCGCTGCTTGAGGTGTGTCATTTTTGCACGTTCTGAAACAAACTGCCTCATCTTCTCAAATTCTTCTATGCTGCCAGCTTCGAATCCCTGGGAGTCATGAAAGACGAAATTCGGGTTGCTCCGAAAGACCAGTTCATTCTCGATATCGTGTAATCCACGCTTGAGATATGTTAACCAGATGACACTGATAATAAGGGCGGTGGCTGTGGAACTAACATCAACAGACTCCTGGACAATCCTTGATGAATCGACCTGATCGCAGACCGTCAGTCAGGCTGCATCGTCAGTTGACCGGTGATGTCAAAGCCTACCTTGTTCCCATTTCCGTCGTATATCTCTGGATCTTCCGTAGAGTTGCAAATTTGCTTCAGAAGCGTGGTCTTCCCGGCGTTGGCCCTGCCAATGACGAGGATTCGGAAGCGCCCAAATTTCTCTCTGACGCCACCCGTCTGCATGGTAGATTCTGCGGGATCCGGTTCTACAGAAGCGAGCCCTTTAGGAGCTAGCCCTACAGGAGTGGGCCCTGCGCGAGCCTTGGAGCGTAAGCCCGTGACAAATTTTGTAAATTTTTTCATCCTCGTGCGCCAAGTTGGTGTCGAGTAAGAAAGATAACAAATCACAACACGACATATCGTGGATTACGTCAGCAAATGTATTTTCCATGTACGCCCGCTCAACACTATGACTTGACGTTGCCTCCCCTCCAGCGCTCACATCGCATATTCACTACCACCACCAACTCCCCACCATCCTTTCCCCTGTCGATGATTAGCCATCTTGACCGCAGCACCTTGACACACACACACTCAATTACTATGATATGCCACCGCACCCGCTCTTCCCCACGCGGCAGACTAAATATTGGCAGCGGAATGCGTGTCGACGAGGTCTGTACTGTCCCCCAGATAGAATCCTAGACCTGTTGTGTTACTATACCCGCCGTAAAGGAATAAACAGTTGTTAATGTCCTCGGTGTCATGACGTACTCTGGTCCAGGAACGGGTGTCTCGTCTTCATTCCAAGCTGGAGCATCCCAGTAAACATCCGAGAGCTGGTCTCCACGGGATATTTTGCGGGACCTACCCTCAATTTCGGGATCTCCACAATATATGGATCACTGACCACCAAGACACACCCATTCCACGCCCGCCTCCAACGTCGTAGCAACCACTTTTACATGCCAGCTTCCCTGGCCCATCCGGTCAGCGCCAAAACACAGCGATGAAGAATAGACTGACCGTACGGCGCAACACCACCTCTTCCACTTTTGTCCCACACGTCGCCGCGCAGACCACTTCCCTGCCCACCTCCCCAATCCTCTTGTAGCACCGCGAGATCTGCAAGTGCTTGCAACGCCCCCGAGAGATCACTGTTACACCACACTCTGTCGCACGACAATCGCACTTGATGTTGGGATCGACAGCGTCCCCACAATCTCTCCCGCATCGTGGCTCGCCACCTAGTCCTCGCCACCTACCGAGGGCAGCTTATCCCCCGATCGGTCGTGTCCGACTGGACAGATACATCGATCATGCGGTCCCCCGGTGCACGACTGCTCAGTAACGTAATACCATCTTCACCACGGTCGCCCCGGGCTGCACGGTCCCGGACTGAACGCCTTTCATCGAGCCCGATGATCACTGCCCATCAAACGTCATGAATTGCCTCATGTGCAAGCAGAGATCAGATCCCGACCATGCCACCCACCTGCCTCATTCACCTCGGTCGATTGCATCAGCACATCGACGACCACGTCCAATGATTGCGCGATCGTCTGTATCATGATCTCGACCCTAACTGGGCATTCCTTGTCCAACAACGCTGGCTCCTGGTGTGAAAACAAGACCGACAACTGGTACGGGCTATGTCGAGCACTGAACGGCATCCAACAATTCCTCGCCAGAGTTCAGAAACGCACACAAAGAATGAAACCGATTCAATCGGGAACCGAGAGATCATCCCGTCTGGCAGCACAGACAGCAAAACCTGAAAGGCAGCCTCTTCGCCTACTCGGACCTCTGATTTCCAAAACATCATCGAGGTATTTGCTGCAAGAAGTAGTGGGTACTCTGAGGAGACGATTGTTGTAGCACGTACGAATTGGTTCACATTCCTTCAGATCAACAGCCATGACGTCTGCAGTGGAAAACGAAACAGAGTTCTAATCCTGAATATTGTGTAGTATGACCGCACACTTGACTTGAACCCTATCTCACCTGGATAAAGGCCAATGTCAGAAACAGTAGATGGAACATGGTACTCCACTTTGCTTCCTGGTAAGTTTGGCAATCCGTTCAAAAAACCTATTCTATCGCATCAGCCCTGACACCACACACACCCACGGCGCGCACCGAATAGTGAATTCAAACTTGCCCGACCTGAAATACATATGTGCGATGCGACATGTGATCCATAATGTCAACCTGCTCTGACTCATCGTCGAACTGTACTTTTTGAACAGTTCGTACGGCTTTGTATACAGCTGCTCGTGCGAGTAATGAACCACCTTCTTCCTACTTACATAACCAGGCGGTTGCGACGTCTCGCTCACCACAAACCGCTCGTGTCTGGCTTCGGTGCAGCGCGCCGCCATGTAATAATAGCTGTAGCGCATGACTCGGAATCAACCCGAGTGTCCGAGTGGCATCCATGTCGAATGGTGCACCGTTTGAACCGACTGCTGATGCGAGTGACGCACGCGATGCCCGTGTGAGTGCGTGCGTTGAGAATGCGAGTGTAGCCCGAGACCCCTGCTCAAGAAGCTGATGCCCAATGATCTGTAAGCTGAGCACTCATGATGTGAGGTAGAAGAACCCACTGTCGTGCCATTCAACTCTAATATTCAAACATCTCCTCGCCGATACCCCACCCCTGCGAAAAGTCAGCAAAACGGCACACATGAAGGTAGTGATGGGACAATGCAAGTGCGTACTTACTACCATAGGGGTGGGGGTTTCATGATCTGCCAATGCACATCAGGGTTCTGAACGGTGCTTTCGGCACGTCTCACCTTGAGGTTGATGGTATCTATGAACAACTTGGCTTCTGACCATTGCTTCGTTCGAGGGGAGCAGACAGCGAACCTGAACACGATCATGAATGTCATATAAGCCACTCTGGTAATGTCTGGGACACGATCGAGTGAGTTTGTGAGTGGCGAGATCTAGACATGCTTGAGCGCCACAGGAATCAAGGGTGGTGGACTGTAGGATAGCGTCTGGGGTGTCGGTCACGCCTATGACGAATGCGTTTCGAGTGGGAAGTATAGTACTCGACGGCAGGTGCGCGCACGGTAACCTAAACAAGTCAGTTGATAGATCGACACCAGAGAATGCCAGCTTACCTGCAAACAAGCACATCCAGCTCTGCAGGACTGACAAAACAGGGCCGCCCTCGAATCGAGATCACTTTGTCTTCGAACAAACGGGAGTCAGGAATCCGGGGAGGGATCATCTAATAAAAGGTCGGAAACAAAGCCAACCAAAAATCACGGACGGACCAGGCATCTTCCTGCTTGCCAACAAGACGACGGTAAACTTGATGCTGTGTTTGCTGGTACTCTTCTTGCGCTGCGCAACCTCCGTGCCCAACTCCGCGTCCCGCTTGCATTTCTCCTCGATATGTTCGCGTTCATTGTCCGCGTCACGCTGATTAAGTGAATGATGTAATGCCACGTCCGGTGCTTCATATACGCGCAAAGAGAAGATGAACACGCCCGAGAGAAACGCAATGTGTTTGCGCATCATAGGAAGCAATAAGACCATCCGGATAGAACGTGGAGGGTGCGAGCGGGAAAGCGGTGAGTGCGCCGACGAATGAGGGGGGTCTTCTAGCGGGATGACTTTACAAGGTGGAAATTGAACGTCCTTGTCGGCGAGGACCATGTGGAACGAGTTGGATCGCTGTGGTGCCCATATCGCGGATCGTTGCCGAGGGCGACGAGGAGGTCAAATTCCTGTGCCTTCGTTGATGGTGCATCGAGGCCAGCGATGAACAAGACGAAACTGAGCTAGGAGAGCCGCGACTATCAGCAGACTAGACGCGAAGATACTCATCATGGATTTGCTCTGGTGAGGAGTGATATAGGGAACGAGTGCAACACAGATTGCGGTGATATTTAGCAAATGCATGAGACACGAAAGCCACTTAGACGACAGACTTCAAGAGTCAAGACGACTGTACGCGTTGCACGTGACGAACTCCCTTGATGATGTCGCTCGAGAGTCGAGATTGTTCCAGCGGCTTCCCTATTATCCCTAATGCCCTTCCACATATCTTACGACGGCTCTGCGCCCGTCTTCCGCTACCTTCGACCAAGGCCTGCTCAGCTGGGGACGTGGTATCCAAGCCACTTGGTGCAGTCAGCCGTATCTTTAGCGACACGTTCAACGAGATGTCATGTCTCCCTGGACCATTTGCGCTGTTTGAGCTTACGAGACTCTGAACGGGCTCAGAAAGGGTCAGACAATGGATGCGACAGCCGCGTGCTTCTCTCTTCTTTTCCTGAAAAAATCCCTTGACTACTACGTCACTAGATTAGGGTACAATCATGGCTGTGAATGCAAGCCTATCACGCGTGCGGACTTGGACAAGGTGAGTCGACGAAGGCACCGCCGTACGTGCTCCTGGCAGTCTGCGAAGTTGGGTTATCTTTGTACAATAATTTGAAATACCTTTGTTTGCATCACGCTACTATTTTGGGACTCTCGACAATTAGGTCCACTCCGAGCCTACAAATAGCGCCGAATATCATCATGGTACGATACAGTAAAGACGAAACGCATAGGTACTTTGAAATCAAGAAGATGAGCATATATCCAAAATTCCTTGAGCATAGGATTAAGCGCTTCCGCCGGCGAGAGCCGATTAAATGTAAAACATGGATCCAGCCAAGTTTGCATGCACACCGTTCCCCCACGCCTTGACAGCTGC
>JBBPUM010001011.1:0-11323 GCA_038094695.1 Chiua aff. virens | reverse complement strand
GACCGCCTTTGATCAGGATTCAGGATTATTTGCTTCGCTCAGTTTATCGTTTACTCGCTTCATCTACAGACAAGCAAATGATTACGTAGTGCTGTGACAGAGTACTCCGAACCCTCAGCCCATGTCACCGGGCATTTCCTGGGAGCAATTTATAGTTATGCAAACGCAGACACCATCTAGCTGTAGGTGGAGCTACAGTCCGTGCCACATTCGGTGTTAAATGATACAGCGGTGTCAGTGACCGTACAGGATCACGATTGAACTTCTCTACCCTTCCTTTGACTTCCCTTTCAAAGGAGCCGTTCACTACTGTTTGCTATCCATTGATTGGCGCGGCTGACCCGGGTATCATTAAGCCAACTCGACACGCTCTACAGCACAGGAGACGACTCCTTGCCAAGTCAGACGATCGCCGTCCCCACGTCTTCCTTCACGGACGCTTGCTCATGGTAGGCCGTCTATGACTACATACGTCAAACACTTTTGAATCAGTCATCCCAGATTCATTGGCATCAGGAAAAATATGGAGTGATCTGCTTGCCTGGGAACGTCGGTTCTGGCAATCGTGCGAACTCTAAAACTGATATGATGTTCTCACCAGAACATGGTATGGCCTTGTAGTGTAGCGGTTATCACTTGGGATTCTGATTATATATTCCCAAAACCCAGGTTCGAGTCCTGGCATGGCCTCACTTTTTGGGCTTCATTGTACTTTGCTAGTGGGGAAAGTAATTTCATTGCGAAAACAATTAGCTCAACTAATGCCATCGTCCTAATCTACGTGTTCACCCCGATCTATGATGTCTTTTAAACTGCTACAAGTCTCTCACCTCATGGTCCCGCGATCTTCATTATTGCTGGTCGGAACATCGGGAAAGCACGGTCTCGCATCGCCTCCCCTAAAAGTATTTTGTACTGGATTCTCCGTGCTGATCTAGAGATTTCGGTCGAAAGTTGTCACATGAGGACATCCGCGCGGCCTCTTGTTATCCATTTGAGGTATCACTACGACAGAAATCCATTTAGGTTAGATGTTACAAAGTATGCAACGAGATCGGGGCAAAGGGAGGCAAGATAAAAAGGAATTTGACCTCACAAATCGAAAACAATAAATATCGGATCGCAATCAGGGTGTAGTGACTTTCGTTGTAAATGATCAAGGTAACGAGCGCAACTTAGGAGGTGAATCCCGACGTGGTTCTAATGGCAGCGAGTAAAAGATTATTGTAGTCACCACCAGCTTCCCACATTGCAAATCCTGCCAAGCCGGTCTCCGCAATAAACTTGCCCTTGGCGAAGAATGACTGAGGATTGTCAAATGAAACCATGACCTCGGAAGTTTCGTTGTACACGTAGGGCTGAAAGAATCGTCAGATCGAATGTGCAATAGTCTCACACAGAAGTCACTCAACAGTTTGACTACAACCGTCGTAACGGTAGTTAATCCCCGGCGCCACTTTCCCGTCCGGCATCAAGAACCCACCATCGATCAGACTCCAAAAAGTGAAAGTACCACCCGGGGGTTCATATACCCCACAGGCGTCAACGCCACCGGTGTCGTCCCATGGACCACCAAGTGGTTGATTTGAGGCGTTGTATTTTGGGTATACCGCAAGGCCGGCGGCGGCGGCGGCCGCCTAGCAAGAAACCTTCCGCTAAGTAGGATGGGCGTTCAACGGACTCCGGAGTGAGAGTGATTCGGAGAAAGATCCATTATTGCCATGCCCTTTAGGTCTTCTTTCGCTGCCAGAAATATTCCATCCGGCCAGAGTCAATTAGCTCCATTGGCAAGGTCAATATGCACTCTGCGCAGAACTACACTGCACCATGCTTCCAAAAGCACTGAAAGATTCGCTCTATGCACCTCTCTGATCTCTTCGAAGCACACAGGATCAGATCTTTTATTGGCCATCCTGTGGAATGTAGCGACATATACATCATGAAGGCAATCTACAAGTGAGGGATATAATTGGTCCATGGCACTACTTGATAGGCAGAGGATGGAAGATTTCCGAGACTGGAAAACATAAAAACGACCAAGAACAAGCGACACAGGATACCGATTAAAAGAAACACACTAAGCCACAGTGTGTATATGTAATTGCGAGCGTTTATATGATTGATGACGCCTACTCCAGCGATGAAGATGACTGGCATTCCAGCCAACGCAAGTGATAATCCTAACCATACAGTCCCAAGGACATCAGAAAGCGGATAATTCCATGCCACCGCATGCACCGCCCCAAAGACCATCCATGTGATGCAAAAAGGAAGTAAAACTTCCGATTTTCTTTCGGAGAATGAGGGAAGGAGGACATCCCAGTCATCTCGGTTGGTCTGGATCATCAGGTATCCCTATAAATTTTGTGTGAGTGCGAGGTCTTGCATGCAAGAATTTACACACCAGCAACCTATCTGAGTCTCTCGCGATTTGCGACGTTTCTAGACCATCATGAGGATCTGCATCGCGAACATAGAAAATGTAAGGGCTTCCGGGACAGCGCGGTTTTTCCCACCAACAAAAAATAAGCGGGAGTGTAAGTAAGATCATACAAGTAGTATCCAGCTCCAATAGGGTGACTGTGAGATGGTTGAGGTGTCGGGCGATTACCTGCGCAGTGAACCAAGATAGTTGGAGAAGGAGGATTACTCTTCCTAGTGCATCAATCGTGCCCTTGTCCTTGATATCACCCGCAGTGACAACTGGATTGACTATTTTCCCAGTGTCCATGAGCTCGAGGAGCCACTCGATGTCGCTGGTCTCGGTGATATGAAGTTCCGCAGTGCCCGCATTGTCCCGGATCGCGAAGCCACCATTCAACGCGAAGTGGCTGTGGGTCATAGTCCACCACTTATACCCATGACCTGAGTACAGATAATTATTGCCGGTGATCTTACAAAGGCCGGCCATAAGTGAACGCACCACGAACGCGTTTTGTCATCCGCCTGGCTTCGAACCACTCCATGAATGCGATTTCGATTGTCACCTCTGGTGCGAGGAAAGTGATAACAGTCAAATAGAACCGGTGCAATGCGATATTATACCAGTTCCAATGGGGATTGGGGAGAGCTGGATGAATTGCATTCCAGACGCAGATTAACAAGGTGAGGCCGCAGCTAACCAACAGAGTCCAGACACTGCGGTAGCCTGAACACGTGCCAGGGTCGGAAACCTGACTACTAGTAGTAGGATAGTATCCGTTGGTTGAATTTACAATTTCAGCCCGGGAAAGCTGGACGAGATACAGCAAAGCGGTCAAGTATGGAAGCATACCAGAAGAGCACCTGCAAATATCACTGCGGGCATCGTTGTCCGTCCTTTATAAGCTGGCAGCTGCACAAGCTGTGCAATGTGCATCAAATCCCAACGGGTCCAATAGATACCAGTTTTATCGAATACCCACGATCCTATATTGTCAATATTAATAACGGTGTCATCGGCGATAAGGAAGTATGAGCAAGCCTTTTCGGCCTTCCAAGTCGAATGTAAAGTACGAGAGGTAGAGCTAGTCGACGTGACGACGCTACGGCATTCAAGTTACTAGTGACTAAAACAGCACATCGACAACGAGAGGGCCATCTTAGAAACCTTAATCGTCACTAGTGCTTCGCCTCCCAGTACTCTTTGTGACTCGGAAAAGTACACAGTAAGATTTCTGAGTCATATCCAAATGCCCGATGAGAAGTTCGAGTGTGCAGTTTCCACAGGTACCAAAGATACGTAGCGCGCGGGCCACGCGACCTCGCGTCGTGTTTGCGATTTGAAAACTTCCCGTGGGTACGATAAAATTTTACTTTGCTTGGGTTGATTATAAGGTAGCTGCGACTGATATAGAACACTCAGAAGTTTCCTCGAGTTCGTCACCTCCGTAAAGAAAACCACTACCAGGCCGCTTGGCGGATGTAGAGTAGCACGCATCTTGTAAAGCGTAGATTTTCAGTGATCGCCGTATGCCTCGCGGTGGTCAGCGTAGACCAAGAGAATTTGGATCAGAAGCAGCATTCTCTATACCCGCACCAGTTCATAAGGTCAAAGGGTTGACGTGTATTAAATGTGGTGTCCCTTGAGTGACGAGGATCTGAGGAGTGATGTTGCAGAAAGAATGCACTACGCTGGCGATTCAGTGGCGGACGAATTCCCAAAAGGATCAACCGTGACCTCCGACGCCGCATCCTAGTAGAAGGGTAACGGAGTCAACAAGGGAAGTAATTAACTCGAGTTACTGTGTGGACATTCCGTCGCCAACGGCGTACTAACTGTTACGAGCAATCTAAAACCAATGAGAACGTATCTTGCGTTGGCCTGGGGCGGCGAATAGTGTCATCACTGGGTCGTGGCAGTCAAATAGTGTATTATGGTTCTGGAGCCTGCCCTACCTTGAGATACTCTCCTTCTTGCCATTGTGTTACGATGGTGCATGGCCTATTTTCAAGGCGGAGGTAGGACCAGGTTGCGTAGTCTGCGTACCAGAGGGGACCTAGGGCTGCTGACCTCTGCCCGCTTCGTCCGTCGGACCACCATCTCCGAGGGTCTAGACTGCGCGATAGGGGAAGTCGTACTCAGCACAGTACGAGATAGAGGCAGGCAGAGGGGCGGAATGGGCAATGGCTTCGTGTGACGATTCGGAGAACCTACAACCTGAGAGCCTGGGTTGGGAGTGTCTCGAGCGAAGCCCGTCACTCGATAGGAAGGGGCGAAGGGAGAACGTAGTACATTCGGAGTCGTGAGGTCGTGGAGGATGTGTCGCACGGAGTCATGAGAGGACGTATGGAGCGTAGATTTGCTGAGGGGCGTAGACTATCACGTAGCGATTCAGTACTCAGTACTCAGTGACCAGATTAGATATGGTATATGATATGCTCCCACGGGTGATCCGATGTGCCCAGGGCCGTATCCTGACCAATTTGTCGCAAATATCAACTGCTGGATCCTGTCCTTCGAGCAAGCACTGCTGGTATGTCTTTCACCTTCAGCTCCAATCTCAGTCCACCTTCTTGAGTGATGTGGCGCGGAACCAGACGATATTTACTTGTAGTGCTAACAACAGCAATTACGCAAGCCACAGCCGGCGACTTCAGCGACACCTCTACCGTCCGCAAGTTGCTGTCAGGCACTGTCATGGATCCCTCTGTTCAGGGAGGCCTATGTAAGCCGTGGCGCAGGGTATAGTCTGCGAGAGAGTGGAGCGAGGTGGCGCACGGCTTTCTCCTTACCGCCACCTCCTCCGCTCCAGCAGGCAGCACTTTGTCTGCTCTTTTTCGTCCTTTTTCCTTCTCTTTCCATTGATTCGTCTTCCGTCTTTCAGCCTGAGAATCATGAACAACCCGCATCTCGATGCAGAACTGGACTACACACGCCCCGAGTTCGCGGATGCACGCGGTATTTTTACCGCGGGCGGCAAGACTGACCAGGAAGCAGCAGACCTCCTGCTGGAAGTCTGGCAATTTAGCCACCAGCGTGCTTGCGACGCCTGGGATCAAGAAAGGAGAGCTGAGGAGGAGGCCAGACAACAACGTATTCGAGAGGAGGAGCAGGCCCAGGCCGCTCGAGAACAAGAACAGCGAGTCGCCCTACAGGAGGAGCGTAAAAAATACAAGAACAAATTCGTTCCTATTCCTAACCGTCCGCTCGCTGCTCATTCCACTTTCCTAGCCCCCCAAATCGCCCTAAACAAACTTCACAAGGGTGAATATGTGCCTCTGTATTATTTCACCAACAAAGGGAAGTGAGACCTTGAGCAGGATACTCCAGACTTAGACAATGATGTGCTAACCCTCGCGCGCACCGCGGAAGGAAGCCACGTATGGCAATCCGCAGCCGCAACACGAGTCAAGAACTGCAAAGTCCAAGACGAGGACCTTTCCTGGGAGGAATTCGGCGAAGCTAACTTTAGGATGCTAGAAGCTATGGAGCAGGAAGACTGGGATCCAGCCCGCGTCGTCATGATGCGTGAATTCTGGCTGGCCTTGGAAAGCCACGAGTTTAGACACGGCGAATGCCAATATGCCAAGAAAGCGCTCCTTGTTTACCAAGCCTGCGTGCGCAGGCAATGGCACCAAACCATTGCCACCAAGAAGGCCTTCTCCCTGGTTCCCTTAAGTGAGCACTGTCTCCATGCCATTCAGAAAGAACTCATGGATGCCGCGATGAACACGCAGATTGAGGCACTGAAAAGGGTGAGCACCGCTTTGTGATCTTCAGTCCTGCAAACCCCCTCACTTAACCTCTTCCTCACCCCCTTTCCTCTTCACAACCTTTTCCCTCCCTTCGTGATGTCGCTTACATCATACAAAATCCCCCCCGAACCTGCATGCGGGATATTCCCATGTGGCCACTCTTGGGACATGGGATGATTTTACACCTTTGCTGGCGTGTCGTCATCCCGCCTCCTTCACTTCTCCTATTTGCTGGTGCGTCGTTACCCCGCCCTACTCCTTTCTCCTGCTGGTGTGTCGTCATCCCGCCTCAACCTTCTTCCACCGCTGGCGCGTCGTCACCCCACCGCGGCTGGGCCACCCTCTTACCCGTGTGCCTACTCTGGCTCCGCAGTTCAATGCATCTACCTCCGCATCTTCCTCGGCCCAAGCGCCATCGCACAAGTCCGGACACACGCGTACCTTCAGTGCCTCCAAGAGGCCTCTATCCCCACCATCTCCTGCCACGAAAGCCAGCAGCCACGCCTTAGCCAAGAAGCAGTGGCCCTTTCATTCCGAAGAGCAAAGCACAGCTCAAGGAGCAAAACCCAACGAACCCCCCCCCGGTTCTCTCCCGGTGTGCGCCGTCTGTCTGGGCCGAGAAAAACACAACATTCCAGTCATTGCCTGTCGTGCCAAGCGCACCTGGGATGATGCCTTCGACACCCTGTGCGAGCGCATCAACAAAGCCCTCCGCATCCGCGAAACAGGCGACATTGTCTGTAGCATCTGGCAAAAAGACTCCGGTTGCAACCTGCGACACGACCACAAACACGCCTGCTCCGGATGCCTGGCCACTACGCATGGAGCTAGCCAATGCCCTTGAGCACAGAAGCCGACATCTGCAAACTCCATATAAAGCGGACGCCTGGGAGGCAGCCATCACCCACCTCTTTCCCCAGGACTGAATACAGCTTATCTTAGATGGTCTGCGACAGGGCTTCGTTGTAGGTTTTCCATCTATCCACCATGTACAATCTCCTCTGAATAGTACCTCCATCATGCTTTACCAGAACGAATTTAATAGAATCGTACATAAGGAAATTGAGAAATGCCGTTACCTAGGCCCCTTCCCCTTACATCTTATAGAAGCCGTACTAGGCCCATACCAAACTTCCCCCTTATCGCTGATTCCAAAGCCGGGTCGCCCAGGCAAATTCAGGCTGGTCCAGAATTTTTCCTTCCCCCATAACACCTCGGACGTGTTTCCTAACCCGTCTATCAACCACAGTATCACCTTAGCACATCTTCCCTGCACCTGGGGTAAGTTCTCCATCGTATACTCGCTGATCTCGGGACTCCCTCCGGGTTCGGAGGCAGCCACCAGGGATGTAGCCGAAGCCTACCGTACTATCCCTCTCCATCCATCCCAATGGCCGGCCGCAGTAGTTAAAATCTCAGATGATCTCGGGTGTATAGACACATGTGCCGCCTTCGGTGCATCACCCTCCTGTGGTGCCTATGGCACAGTGGCAGACGCCGGCGCAGACATCCTTCGACACCAAGGGATAGGTCCTCTGGACAAATGGGTCGACGATCACATCTTCCTCTGAGTACCCAGATCGCACCGGGAATCATACAGTGTCACACGCCGAACCTGGTACCAAAACCACAGCTATCTAGGCGATGGCAGACGACAAGTAGACAGTAGAATATACTACGAAGGTCCCATCCTCCCGGATGGAACACATGAAGAAGCCAGCGAGGACCATGCGTACCCGATATGCGACCTATCGTCTGACTCACCACGTTCCGAACACGACCGACTGTTTACTTACAACATCGATGACATAGACCAGATAGCCGAGGTCTTAGGCGTACCTTGGGAAATCTCCAACTTGAAGGACCAACCGTTCGGTCCCTCTACTATCTACATAGGTTTCTGCTGGGACTTGGAGAACAGACAAGTCTCCCTTCCACAAGCAAAGGCTGAAAAATACACGGACGCGATCCAACAATGGCTGAACCGGAACCGTCACAACCTCAAACACGTGCAAGAACTATATGGTAAACTCTTACACGTTTCCGCGATCCTACCCCAGGGTCGAGCCTATCTCACCGGCCTTGAGGCCATGCTCACAACATGTGCCGTCAAACCCTTCACCCTCTTCCACCCGGACAAGCGCATACGCAACGACCTCACCTGGTGGCTGAAGCGGCTAAAAGAGAACACCATCCTGCGCCCTATAATTCCCACTCCCACCTTCCTCGACCTCGGCGCGTTCTCAGATGCCAGCTCTGGCTTTGGCATCAGCATTGTCATCAGCCAAAGATGGCGGGCATGGCGACTCATCCCAGGGTGGGACACCCTCCACGGACAGCGAGACATTGCTTGGGCTGAGGCAGTCGGTCTCGAGCTCCTGGTATACGCCATTGACAGCACCCTACTCGACCCACAGCATATCATCACTCACTGCGACAACATGAGTGTCGTCGATGGCTGGCGAGTCGGAAGGCACAGAAACTCAGCTGTCAACGAGGTTTTCAAGCGAATCCATGAATTCATTGAACACTCCCAGCATCTACTCTCCCTCCTTGTCAAATGGACCCCAGGCTCAAAGAACCCTGCCGATCTCCCGTCTTGCGGCATCTACGACACACCCAACCAACTTCTCCCTCCCCCCTCCCTCCCTTCCATCCTCAACCAGTACATCATTGACGCCACCCAATCCCTTTCAGCCAGGGAATTGCGTTTGCTCAGAGACGGCGTCTACCCCAAACCCACATCGGACATCCTCAACAAACTCCGAATCCAACAGGAGGCCGATGACCGTTTCCGCGCTCAATCAGCCGCTGAAGACGAGCTCATTTTCCAGGCCCTCAGGAGCCAACTCTGAGTGTTCTTCCCAACCGATCCTGACGCGCACGCCTGCGACACCCGATCTTGGCATTCGAACCTCGAGTGGCACCCTCCCCCCCCTCCCCAAACCGCGCCCTTACCCTCCCAACCTCGTTCCACTTCCCTCTCCACTGCGCCCCCACTGTACCGCGAGGGACCGCCTATGGCTATGGATTCCCCAAGGCCAGCCACCGCGCCTCTCGGATCCAAATTCGCAAATCGCCATATCCGAGGAAGCCCTCAACCGCATACTCCAAGTCATCGGAGCCAGTTGGGAAAACAGCACTAAAGAACTCTACGGAACAGGACTACTGGTCTTCCATGTCTACTGCGACCTCAACGGCGTACCAGAATCAGAAAGATGCCCAGTTGCTCGCCCCAGGCTCATCGCCTTCCTGTCTAACCTTGCAGGCACCTACGCCGGTTCCACCATTTCCAACTATGCTGCAGCGATCCGAGCCTGGCATCTTCTACACGGTCATCCATGGGACATCAATCAAGAGGAGCTAAAGTTAACCCTCAGTGGCGCATCCAAGCTGGCTCCCCGCTCCTCTAAAAGACCCAAAAGACCCCCGCTCACACTCGAGCAATTAAAGATCATCTGCGCGAACTTAGACCAAAACAACCCCTGTGATGCCGCAATCCTTGCTTGCATAACCACCGTCTTTTACTGCGTGGCCAGACTGGGCAAATTCACCGTTCCTGCCATCACCAAATTTGCACCGAATAAGCACATCGCCAGACTCAACTTAACCTTCGTCCAGGACCCAGAAGGCCGCCAAGTAATAAAATTCATGATTCCTTTCACCAAATCCAGCCGCGAGACCGGTGAAAATGCCCAGTGTGCTCCACACACCGGATGTGCAACGGACCCAGAAAGGGCACTCCTCAACCATCTATGAATCAACCCTGCCCCTCCCAACGCTCATCTCTTTGCCTGGATACACCCTAAAACAGGCCTGCGACCACTATCAAAGAACCACTGGCAGATCACAACATGAGTCGCAGCGATTGCAAAGGCTCACTCTCTGCCGGAATTCAAAGGGCATAGCCTACGCATTGGCGGAACTCTGCACTACCTCCTAAAAGGTATTCCATTCGACGTCGTCAAGGTAATGGGGCGCTGGGCCAGCGAGGCCTTCACAGTTTACCTCCACGAGCATGCCCTCATACTCGCTCCCTTTTTGCAATCCGAGCCGGAGATCTTTGAAGCATTCAAACGAATCACTATGCCTCCGGTACGCTGAGTAAGTAGCATCCCGCTCCTAATGGATGGGCGCCGGTCTTGCTAGCCGCGTCGCGGGGCTCCTATATCATGGGTCACAGCTCACCTTGCCATCCACAGATCGGGTCTGCCTCCGGCCTAAACCCTTCGGGTTTGGCCCAATCACTCAGACACTTTTCTCTCCTTCTAGTACCACAAACAATATGTACTTAGCATGACCAATTGTTTGACGTCTTTCATCTTTCCTCAGACACGCGAGCGCGCAACTCACGCAGACATCAGCAAACTAACTTTTAGCTTAGCCGAGGTGACAGTGACCTATTCAAGACCTAGGCTGCCACGGTCGGCCACAATCTGTCACAATCTGTCCCGATCTGGAATGGAATGGGTCTTTGGGTCCTTGAACCAACCGACAGCGAATGATGCTAAGTATATGTCATAGCATGGGTTAATACTGTCCCAGTCTGTAGTAGAGCTGGGGCGAATCAAACACGGTAGTCGACAACGACACATATATTACAGAACATAACAACATATTCACTATGTACTAGAAACATGACCTTGCACAAACGAACAAGTGTCAATGTCAACCCAGCTCATATCAGTAGTATTGGGATCATCTAAGGTTGATGTCTGATCACCACCTTCCCTTCCAGGAACACGACGTTTCCCAGTCCGAGAGTTCACCTCTGCGTGGTCTTCTTGTTCGTGGCGACGTTTGGAACTACCAGCGGAGGTTGTGTTTGGCGTACATATCAGGGATTCACGGTACAGACGACGTTCGGGTAGGACCATGGATGGGTTACTGGTGGTTGGGATTGCGTGAGAAGGGACGATACGCCGTGGTACGGCATTGGTACCTTTATTCGACTCCTTTGTAACCCAGTAGTGATTCGGGAGCTCGGAGAGCACCGCAACAACGGCATTGATGAAGTCATCATGGGAGTATTGGGTATTCATCTGAAGCTCTTCAAAGTTTTCTCCCTGGAATTTCAAGGGTAAGATAAAGTTCTTCCGAACATCGTTGAGTAACGGAACAATGGGTTGAAAATACTCCGAGACAT